>NMRB01004117.1:26999-44704 GCA_002633025.1 Notospermus geniculatus | reverse complement strand
AGAATAATCTGATTAACCGAATTTGGTTGTAGATATTGCAGGTATTCTTCCTGTTTATTCGCTGCGATGAGTCTAACAGAATTGTTTGGAAGGAAATGACGGAAAGCAGGGTGGCTAAGGCCCACCCTGTTGCTGGCAAAAAAATAAATAGACTCTTCAGAAGGTTAAAGGCGAGAGAAAGCAGGGTGGTTAAGGCCCCACCCTGTTGCTGGCAAAAAATAAATAGACTCTTCAGAAGGATAAAGGCGAGAGAAAGCAGGGTGGTTAAGGCCCCACCCTGTTGCTGGCAAAAAAATAAATAGACTCTTCAGAAGGTTAAAGGCGAGAGAAAGCAGGGTGGTTAAGGCCCCACCCTGTTGCTGGCAAAAAATAAATAGACTCTTCAGAAGGTTAAAGGCGAGAGAAAGCAGGGTGGTTAAGGCCCCACCCTGTTGCTGGCAAAAAATAAATAGACTCTTCAGAAGGTCAAAGGCGAGAGGCCGAAGGAAAGTGAGGTGATCTGAAATTCCTTCTTGGGGAACTGAGAATATTGGCTGCTTTGGAACAGAAAGCGTTGGTTCATAATTGTCGCATAGCCACGTCTGCTGATGCTGTCACCTTGACATTCGTGCTTTATTTTATTTGTTTATCAAGCGACGATATGAAACAAAGCCACACGATTGATTAGTAATTGCTGTCTGATCGTGTGTGATGACTCTACACTATGGATAGGAAATAAACACGAGATTGATTCTGATGCAGCCTTATACTGGTTTGGTCATGCATGGATCGAGTGGTAGAGACGGCAGCTTGGCCACATGAGGGATGGTTTTGATAACAAGCATGTATTTTTAGTTCTTACGGTCGTGCGGTGTCCGTCGTCGTCGTCCATTAGCAATGCACCTTTCGTAACCGCTGGGGCTATTGACCTGAAACTTTGAACATATATACCCCTACATGTATGTTAGATGACCTATAACACCAAGTTTTGGTCTGATTTGATCCGTGGCTTGGCCACCAGGTGGCTAAAACCGAAAACACGAAAAGTGCAATAACTCGTGGACTACTTACTAGCTGGGTCATCTTCAAGTTTTTATTACGTACATCTAATAAGGATACACGAAATATCTAACGGATTTTTGATTTGACCTACTTTTTCAAGGTCACAGGGATCGAAGTTCAAATGTTGCCATATCTTATGAACAAAACCACAAAGAATGTCCTAAACTAGTGTGATGTTTCTCTGGAACATATCAACTCAGACACTTGTTATTCGTTCTTCTGGTATATTCACTCAGGTTAGCACATGGTCCATGGACCATTTCATTCAGACTGGAATATTGCAGTCATTTTCCAGAGGAGTTCCCATTTGTCCATCTCTTACCCTTACTGATTGGCCTGTATGGTGTATGGTGTTTTGCTGGACCCAGAGAAAATCTGTTCACCTCTCCAAGTAACTGATAATACTGCCATGGAAACGAGGATAACATCGAGCCAGATTAGGTGACCTCTGTGTACATTATCCTGGCTTGCTGTCAGCATCACCCAGAAACCCATTAGTTTTGACAGTTAAAAAGATGCACCACTCAGAAAATCCTCCAAGTAATGCAGCATATCAGATATGCTGCATGACATCCATGATACCCTTCTTTGATGATAAGACTACTGTGAGAAGCCCTTCAGAATCACATACTGTTAGCCGGGTACACAAAGATATGCTTTTCTATTGTGGTGAGGTGAAAAGACTTCAAACTGTGGCTGTTATTCCTGACCACATTCAACAATATGGGATGCAAAAACACCAACGTTAGCTAGCTGAATACTTATTGTCAGAATACATAAAAGTACTAGTATGACGTCAGAACATGACCGTTCTTGACTCAGTTTCCTGACACTTAGGAGGCAGCAGATACAGAAAGAAGGCTATTAGCCATTCTGATTGCCGGAATACATAAAAATACTAGTATTCGTCAGACTATTGAAAATAATCTCAACGCTGATACGAGATTTCCTCCACATTGCTCTGGATGCTTGGAATATTAAGTTGGACTTTGCCAGGTAATGGAGTATTGGAATTGTCTTAATGGTTTGAGGAAGTTATAGGAAATGAAAGTGGATGGGTATTGGCGAATGAACGCCATGGATTGTGCAAGATGAATGAATGTTGATGGTGAAAAATATGTTCCTAACTCAAGCATCTTCATGCTTTTTCACTCTCGACTATTTTGGCTGTATTTTAAAGTCATTTCTGGTTCAATAAAGACTGTTTGGAAGAGGTGTATCGGGTAACTGCTCATCTATCTTACCACCATTTCTGAATACATGTAAAACCAATGTAAAGTAGTGTGACGATGAAGTCGTCGAAATGGGCATAATTTCGATGGTGGGTAAAATATCCTTTTGGATCTTTTGACTCGCTGTCTAAAGGTTATCTTGCCCCTTACCTTTCCCTGGTCATTTTCCTTGTATATCGAATGACCAGACTTCAACCCTTCGTAATTTTTTCCATGTTTATCTGATTGAGAGAAAAAAAATAGATCTTTAAAGGCAACGCATATTCTTGATCATTGAATGGACATAACAGAAGGAATCAATTTGATCCTTGATCAGTCAATGGCTGTGCAATAGCCTTTAAAGTTATTTTATTTTAAAACTTATTTTAAACTTTCTTATCTCAAGTACGTCTCATTGGTCTAAGTTAAAGTTCAAGCTTCTCAAACGTTTTATCCAGACAATAGACAAGTTTCGAGAGTGCATGTGAGTGAAGAAGGTATTGAAAAACAAACTACTAGTAATCCTGTTGTGCTTAACTTGGTCTCAAATATACATGCCATCCAATAGTTATTGAAGCTGCGTTTTCAATATTTTTATTCAACGAGCAGGCCCGTTTCCTTGATCTTTCAAAACTTTTTTTGGCATTTGATATTGACGTCAGAATAAACCCCGGCTTGTTGGCTCACATGTGCAATACTGCTTTTACTGATACGAAATATCCAGTGAACTCAATGTTGACAAGATCTGTTACCAATAAAAAACGACTTTGAAGCGATATGTCTAGTCTAAATCATTAATTCTGCCCCTACCAACTCTTATTTTGTTAATACTAATCTGCTAAAAAAACGTTTGAAGTCACATGTTGTGAATCGTGGAAGAATCTAAAGGAATCAGATATGTTTGTAACATTGAGAAACACACTCAATTGCTTCAAAATGTAGTTTCCTTCACCCAAGGAGAAAGTAAATACATGGATATTGAACTTGAATCTTTCTGTCTCCTGCCAGTCACACGAAGCGTGTACTTAGATCTAGTTTCTTTTGGTAAACCCAGGAACGTGCTTTTTTCCTCGTAATTAAGGACGAGACTAGGAAAATATTGATCAGCTATCTGATGGCACCCAAGGTTGCATGTTTCAAGACAGTCTATTGGTGTTAGTATTCGTGGTGCCTGGATCACATTTTTGGAATCAAGCCAGTCAACAAATTACCACTGCTAGAGAAAAGAATAAGAGTACAATCTTTAGAAACGGTCAGAATTATAAAGATGAGCATGGGCATGAGAAAAAAATCTCCAGATTTATCAATCTAAATTCCTGTATTGAAATGATAGCGTAAGATGAATTGACGAGATGTTGGGCTGAGCGTGGTAAGCTGAGAGATCGCGAGATTGCATTGATTTTTCTCAGAAAGGATAGTTTTTCTTGTGCTGTCATTGTTGTGGTCAAGGACCAACGATATAAAGAACGTGATGCAGGCGTCGGGTTTTCTTCTTAATGGACGTTGTATAGGGTTTCATAAAGGACACTGATGTTCAGCTGATAGGATGTAAAAGCACGGAGCAAAATCAGAAATGTCATGATGCTGCCACACGTTACTTAATACAACAACGTTAGAAACACAGCTTATAATAATATTAATCAGTGTTGTCAAGAATATATTGGTACTTATATATTCTTGGTGTTGTACATGTATCCAAAGTAAAGCACAAAGATCGACACATAAAATGATATACCACACAAAGGTCATCTCTGAATTTCGCTCGTGGTCCTCCTCAGGCACTTTCTAGAAGATCCAAGAAGTGAATGAGTGTTGTACATGTGAGTACAGTAGGTTTCACCAATGCCAAGCAGTGGACAAGACATATGGACATTGGGCATGTCTCACCGGATGTCTGTATATCTTTGTCAAGCAATGATTTATCATAATACCTGTAGTAAAAGGATGTTGTTTGTGGGTGAGTCTGGATAGATTAGCTGTATACATGTATCAAAATATCTTGGCCGATTTCTTGAGTGAATGACTACTTCAGTACAGGGTTCGTTCTAAGGTTCAAGGCGTGTACTAACTTGAATCGACCAATTGGTTTCATATCCAAAGCTGAAATCCGAACCCGTTTATATCGTCTAACAGGAATATGGATAAACGTTATGTTGGCTCATATCGAAGTGTTGCTGAAGACAGTGAATTTGATTCTCAGCAGATGACACCGGGTGATATCTAAGAAATGAACAGAGACTATTTCGGTGAATTGAGCATGTCGGTACAGATGTCACTCTTATGAAGTCTCATGTTGACAAGCAAATCATGTTTCATTGGCAGAATTTTGATGTGCATCTCATGTTTCATCGTGACAAAGTGTCATCGTGTCTCGGATCATCTTTTCATCAAAGCATCCATTAGCTGTGTTTGTTTTCAGCTTCAGTATTTGTTGGATTTTGACGTATGGAATTTTTTAAAACAGCATCTGTTATTTTCAACCAATTTCATAGATTGGCATCAGTCGGCCTTCTATGTCACGGTTCATCGGCAGGCTATGTACTGTACCTTCCCCGAGCAACATGAAAATCATTAAATAATATTTTATAGTGTGATCCTGCGACCGTTCGGTCCCTCTGGGTTTGTCGGTTAATACCTGTACTGATATTTAAAGTAAAGTGAATTAGCGTTGATTGGAACGGAACTCTCACTCATCGATTCCTGGGTTCATAGGAAGTTCAAGCAACAAAGGCTTGCATGTTTGGTTCAATTAACCATGAAAATTATTCGCCTGACAATCAGGGTGATCCAAAGAGAAAAGAAATGGTTAACTGCATACCTCAAATGCGTTCTGTTTTCGCCAGGATGGTTTTCCAACTCGGGCCAGAAAACAGAAGCAAAATTACATCAGAGGCTTTAACCATAAAAACCTATCTTTTAAACACTTTCTCCAGCAGAATATCATTTCCTTCTTAATACTCCTACATAATCTTACTTTTTGTGAGGATTGAATGTCAGTGTTTTTGTTTTTTGTCACCTTGTTCTTACCTACCATACATCACATCAGTTAAGTCTTCTCTATTCCTAATAAAACCTTTTCACCTGCAAGGTCTGCTTGATATGGTGTTCGCTCTATGGTGCACAAAAAAGGGGGAGAGGAAACCTAGTCTGATAACTGCATGACTGTCTTTAGTTGACAGTTGGATAAGTTTTTGTTAGTTGCTTACTCTATTGACAAAATGAAGTCCATTCTAGATGGATATATTTTTGTTTTCCACGACCCAAAATTGAACAGACATTCAAATACTGATACCTATCATTTTTAATTCGTTTTTTTGTTTGAACCTGAAATATGAGGCTTCGTATTGTTAGTGTATTCCCAATTTTTCAATAAATCAATAGAAAGAAAAATACCGATGTTTTTAAAGCTTTTTTTTGTAAAAAATACTGTCTGGGTTTTTTCCCTGCCGGGTATCAGACTTTGTTACGCTGGGCATGAACAAAGTCAGTATCAGCTAACTGCTAATTTTAAACAAAGGATTGTGAATTGATGTGGCTGGAGGGGTAAAGACAGACGGCAAAAAGTTCTGTGGTTGTAAAATGACTGCTGTTGCTGACTGAACCACACCCCTTGCCTGATTGAAGAAAAAAATATGTCATGTTGCTACATGTTACATTAGTTCATTTGTCTGTTCCCAGACAAACTACCGTACCTTCCTTCTGATGGAGTTGTTGACATTGCAAATTTGCCATCTTAAAGCCCTAATACCCCATGCCACATCACAGAGTGGTAGAGTCATTTATTCCGGGTTAAAAATGCATCGAGATGAAAATTTCTTGTTCTTTTAACGATACCAGAATAAGATCTCGAAAATCCCTTTTCGTGTTAAAGTAGGATCATTTTGAAGGTATGAATCATTTCTCATCAGTCTAGGTAGAAATCAATTGAGTGATATGACCATAGGAGGGCTTGGTAAAGGTATTTGATGACAAAAGACGCTAATTACTCATCCATCTGATTCCTGACCAACTTGATAGTGTAATGTCCGCTCTGGTTAACAAAGAAACCAATGTCCAATATGTGGTCAATAGGAATGTATTTCAAAATGTCAAATGACTGGAAGGTGAAACAATAGATCCAAACGAATACCGTTGGGGTTGAGCACGAGAAGGATGAAACTCCAGACAAACTGTCTGGTCTAGACTATGACAAATGTCATAGTTCAGCGTCCTTTATAATCTTTATTCTACTACACATGCTCCGATACTTGCCTGGTTCCACAGATATAATCTAGGCCTTTTCCTGGGGGTAGATGTTCTGACAATGTCGTCGTCTGCGACTCTGTGGAAAAGTTCCAATATCTTTCCTGGCTGATTTGGTCATCAGAGGATTTTCTTGTCATTCCACTGACACCAACATCTAAACACAAACGGCCGTATTCAAAAAGGGTGTTATAGGCGTCTAAGTCTTAGGCTAAGAATCCATTCACGCGATTTTCTTGCCGCGCGATGTCGCATCCTTTGTCCACGACCAACGCGGCGGAAACAAACAATGCTTTCGAGCGTCTGCGGCAAGAAAATCGCGTGAATGGATTCTTAGCCTAAGACTTAGACGCGAGTAACTTCGTAAAATGCATGGTGGAAAATGTGGGCATTTACTGAAGTTACCGTTTTTGAATACAGCCCAAAATGCTACCAACATCTCATCTACAAAAAAACATACATTTCGGCCCCCCTTGGTTTTCTTTAAGAATGACTAAGTTGTTGCCATGAATCTTTATTCCACCTGAAACTAACCCTATCTTGTTGGATTGTAGAACTGTCATGACTGTAGGACACACAGACCTGACATAAATTCAGCCAGTTTATCTGTTTCATTTGCTAATACGCAGTTGTTCAGTGTTTTGGTAGACGACCACGACCAGGCAGAATCACTTATGGATTTGTTGTTTTCGCGTTTCTGGCTTAGTAAGATATAAAAAGTAAAATACCAAATATCTCTGTGGCTTTTTCAAAACAGACGGTACAATGTTGCGTACAGACCCAGTAAGTGCCAATATTGTATTGCGTCTAGGTGGGTAGGCTGATGTCTTGTGACACCCAACCACACAAAAGAGCACATATATAAGCCCTAAAATACATATCCGCTGACAGAAGTTTTGATATTCGCTCTTTGTTGTGTACAGCTTGCACTTTTATCTGCTTTGTTAGTGAGAACCGTACTGGTAAATCACTGTTTTGTGATGAACTGACGTGTCTAAAGTAACAGTTGCTATAATGTTTTCTATCGTCGCGTCTCGGGGCTGTTTTGTTGATTGTCTGAAGATGTGCACCGTAATTAGTAGGATTGACTATCCCTGAGCTACGACTATAAGCAGAATGCTAATTCTTAAAGTGAATTAGTAGGATTATTAGCGTTCTATGATTTGAGATGATGGAAAATATTACTAGACAGCTTTTATAACTTCGATACTCAGACGGATTTTAGTGCACTAAGGGGATGAACGTCGTGTCTGGCCTGGTTTGGAAATGTCACTGACATCAGTTGTACATGTATGGTATGAATACCTCAAATACTTATCCTAGATTAGCTTCCCAAAGCCTATATCCCTCATCAGAACGAATAGCACATAATATGTCATATCATTCAGCCCTCACACTAAAGAATAATAAACCATTAGAAGTGCTCAAATCCCAAAGATACTGATAATTATTTTCCTGCCCATATTATAATATTTCTATGGTTCAGAGTATCTGTAAAAAACTGAGGCATTAATTCATGTCACTGATTCCAATAAATACGCTACCCGTAAAGATTTGACAGTAGAGTTTGTTGACACCGATAGATATATTGGTTAATCTAGAGAAATCCAACTGGGATTCTTGACAATCGACATGCATCACAATCCTCAGGTGGCCTTTATTTTTTTGCAAGCATGCACTGTAAAAAGTCAGAACGCAAAAAAATGACTTTTAGAACGCAAAATTTTATAGTGTTCTCAAATCTGGGACAAATTTGCGTTCTGAATTGGCGTTATTTGGCGTTTTCGCGTTCTAAAATAGTGTTCACATTTTTTGAAACCCTTAAAAAGGGGTCTAAATATTTCCAAACAACAAGACGACCTATTCTATAGATTAATGTTTGGAGGATAAATACATTGCAACATAGCCAAAATCCCACAAACGACAAATTAACGTACCCAGAACGCGAAATAACGCGAAATTTTTTTGCGTTCTGACTTTTTACAGTGTGTTTTTTTGTTTTTGACATCAGATTCTGGCTTCAGTTTAGTGTTTCAGTCTCACAAAAAAAATCCCTCGAATCGCAAGTTACGATGGACAAGTATATTATTCTCTTTTCCTGCTTCTTGATTGATGAATTTCCTTGTGTGCCTTGAAATTTATGGCGTGCAGCAGTGTTGAGTGGTAATGCTATCTGCACCGTGTTTCAGCGTCTCTCCTGACCGAAGAAAGCAAGAAGACAAGTTCTTCAATCGCTTCCTGTTTTTGTATCATTACTTTTGGGATTAAAAAATGTGAGACGTTCAAGAGCAGCAGGTGGCACATGATTTTAATGCCAGTTTTGTTACCAACTCTCGCCGCTGGGAAATCATGTGATAACTGGTTTGTGTAACACAGCATTGGGATGCTCGCTTTGTCTTCAATCGCTTTCAATATAATCCGGCCACATTTGGTACGTTCCTCAGACTTAAAGACGTTTGGACCGATATCATCGTGTACTTGCTGTGACATGGCACTTGTTTTGTTCGATGGTCGTGTCAGAACCACCGTTCCCTCTGAGAATGACAGCAGTGCCTCAAAATTGTAGCCCGGTTGATTACACAAGGCAGTTTTTTCCAGTTCCCACTGCATAGTGAATGTATTTTTTTCAAACTTCCTTCAGGCTACATCGCCACTGCATAAGTATCCATTAAAAATTGTTTGCTGGCAGTCCACCCTGGGACATTGTCATGTATTCTAGTCAATTACTAATTGTCCTCGAAGGATAACAAATGCCAGGGTTTTGCTTCTGGCTTTTAAAAAAACTTTTTCTCGACGTTAACCACACTCTCTGATGACAGCTCGGGGGAATTTTCAGCCATCACATCATCATGTTCCGGCAGCCGTGGCACTTTGGAGGCTAGGAGGCTACCTGATGGTGATTTTGAATGATAGCAATACCTCAAACCGTGACAATATGACGACGGCAAAAACAAAGGAAATGGAGGTGTATATCAGATTAAAATTCGCCAGTTGTACGTACTTGCTATTCTGATCCTGCTCTAGTCATCTTTAGGCAAACCCAAAACCAGCGATTTGTGCCTTTGATGATGCCCCAATATTTTTCACCTTAAAGAGAATGTATCAGGGGTATTTTCGCGGGCCACGAGAATCATTACTTATTTATATTTTGTTTGTTTTTGTCTAGTCTTTCTTTTGTCTTATGAGTTATTTATTGGTGGTATGCTCTTCTAAAATCTCTTTTGATATCGAAAGATTTCAATTTGTGGGTTGGTATGTCCCAAAAAATTCAAATCCATGTTTACAAACATTGAATGTAAACAATGAAGTCGTGACACATTATCTTTAACACAGAGATATAGTTTGTCACAACAAGTCAAAAGTTTTTGTTTATTATTGTAATTTTACATTTCAGTTATTCCATTTATCAGGCCACTGCGTGATCAATCATGCACAGTATTTCTGGTTCATATGGACGATGACATTCAGTAGGGCAGTGGGGATATTTTATTCATATCGTCTGGACACGCAATGATTCAAATGTCATGTACAGTTCATTTATCTGGTTCAAAACTTTCTGATCAATAATAAAACCTTAACTTGACTCCATCACGATATGAAGGTTATATTCATATGCATCTGCCAACTATCACGCGAGGAAGACCAATCTGTGACATCAGTAAATCTCAGTAATGTTTTCTTCGGAATGGTATGACGTTGCATTTGCGGTCAAGGCTATATTGATAAAGCATGCCTCGGGCACGCAAGGATCGAATGATGTGAATTAGTTTGATGGTATCTTCGTTCAAGGCATTCAGTTGTATATGAATATGTTTTGATTTGTAGGGAAATCTTTGCTTTACCAAGTGGAAAATATCTTATAATTTTGCATTTAATTTAAGATATCAGTGGATATGCTATTTTCAATAACTCACAGGTTCCAGATAAAATCATACATCATATTTGTCGTCATTGTTACAACTTCCCATGTTATTTTCAAAATTGTTTTCCAGAGTTAAGAAAAACGTATTTCTTGGCGTGGCTAACTCATTTTCAGTGATTGTGCTGTGTCTTTTGAGTATGGTAAAAACTCTCCATTCTGAATTCAAGGATGTTCGTGTCTGTTTCTTCCTCATCTCATTTTGCATCTTGAAGATGCTTTCAAACCTGAGAACAGGAATACACTGAAGACTGTCCCATCCATCTCAATGTTGATTTACCTCTCAGATAACGTGTTTGTTGTTGATCACCAACTCTGCCAAAGAAGGCTGATCACAAGAACTGTTGAACCTTCATGTCTCTGACCCCCGTCCCTTTTTGTGTTGGACAGGAAGGAAATTAGGGAGCAAGATCTTAGTCAGCTTTGGCCACAGACAAGCTTGACCTGTCAGTGGTAACCAAGACCCACAATCAGTCACGGAGAGAGGGAAATTACGGTGCTGTGTAGATGTCAAATGTCAGAGTTGGAGCTATGAACTAAAACCTGCAATCAGAAATTGCAGGCTTTTGGAGACACGAGCTGAATACCATTGTTAATGTGTTGGTTGTAGGTGTTGCCATTGCAGGTTGAAGAAGATCTACAGTTGTCATCGTATCATTCTACACTGTGAAATACATCTGACAGGGCATCAACCCCGTGTTAGAAGAAGTACCTGGCATGATGTACAGACTACGCCGCACTGACAGTCCATTGCTTTGTGGCTGTGCAGCTCCTTTACATACTGGCTTTGCGGACGCGGGCTGTCAGCTTTGATAACATCGATTCCGACCTAATGTCACAAATGAATCGGCCTTGCGTCTAACACTGTGCTGGTGGAGGTCCATACCTTCAGTGCACTGCTTGATCGAACATTTATCAGTATGTATTGTAGAGCGTGTAATTTGTATATAAGAGGTCCAGGAAAACTGCAAGTCAACTGGGTGTGAATTGCACCGAGTCAGCCTTGACGTTAATGCCTTCTCCAGGCACTCGGATGCTCTAAGGCATTCCCTCACCGCCTATTCATTATTCCATTAGAACAGCCTTGACATTGACCACCATATAGAAAGTAGATTAACCACCAGTAAAAAGGAGTTTACACCATCAATAATGAAATTCTACTCCATCCTTTACCGAAATGCATGTTTCTATCTGTTCAGTTATCGTCTAGTATAGTTTTTTTTAAAGAATTCAATCTCATACGCATGGATTGGCTTTGTTCAGAAATTCATCTGAGCTGAGCAAGTGACATGCTGGTTTGCTGATAATTGGATCAATTCAAGAAGGATTGGACGGTTGCCAGGAACACTAATAGAACCCGTCACAGATTCAGGTTTTGACAGACTCCTGTAGCAATTTGAGTGCTCGCTTGGAAAGAGATTCTGATGGGTTTACTTTTTGATGGATTGGTTATTTTCTGCTCTTATGAAAAATTGTTTGGCGAGCAAGACATGTCAGTATCAGTAATCTTCAGATTGCTTGATCTTCAAGTCTGAGAGGTTGACTTTCTTCTTTTTTAGCGCACCTGGGGTGAGCTTATACGATACCGTCACAGAGGTAAAAGTTTGAAGTTTCACCGTTGGGTGGCACGTTTCATGAGTATTTCATCTGGAGTGTTCTAATTTTGTGTGATGATGAACCTAGGAACTCTCTATGTCTACAGCAAATTTTGGCCCGATCGGACATCAAATATGGCGCCCAGGCGGCCATGTTTAAAAATGGCCGTTGGTCTGTATCTCATAAACGGCTGCAGCTGGTATGTTTTAACATTGAATGAATATTAATCTTGGTACCCTCTATTCATACAGCAAGTGTCATTCATTCTTCTGGTACATTTACACCCAGGTGAGCACTTGGTCCCTGGACCATTTCATGTAACGTCTTAAGTCAAGTTTGTAGTCAAGGTTTTGCGAAAATTGGAGCCTGATTCCACGAAAGGTATCCTGTACTACTGTACCATTAAATGGCAAACAGGAGGTGGTTTCATTGAAGTGAAAATCACTTGTTTTCCACTTATGGCAATGCACGATTATAGAAGTGGTAGAATAACAACAGCCTTGCTCGATTTATTCAAAGCTACTACATGTAAGTGCAGAAACTTGAAACGTTTACAACCGGAACCAAAAGTTTACATAAAAAGTAATGCAAGTTGCTATTGATCCCAATTGGTTTTTTTAGCGCACCTGGGGTGAGCTTATACGATACCGTCACAGAGGTAAAAGTTTGAAGTTTCACCGTTGGGTGGCACGTTTCATGAGTATTTTATCTGGAGTGTTCTAATTTTGTGTGATGATGAACCTAGGAACTCTCTATGTCTACAGCAAATTTTGGCCCGATCGGACATCAGATATGGCGCCCAGGCTTTAAAAATGGCCGTTGGTCTGTATCTCATAAACGGCTGCAGCTGGTATGTTTTAACATTGAATGAATATTAATCTTGGTACCCTCTATTCATACAGCAAATGTCATTCATTCTTCTGGTACATTTACACCCAGGTGAGCACTTGGTCCCTGGACCATTTCATGTAACGTCTTAGGTCAAGTTTGTAGTCAAGGTTTTGCGAAAATTGGAGCCTGATTCCACGAAAGGTATCCTGTACTACTGTACCATTAAATGGCAAACAGGAGGTGGTTTCATTGAAGTGAAAATCACTTGTTTTCCACTTACGGCAATGCACGATTATAGAAGTGGTAGAATAACAACAGCCTTGCTCGATTTATTCAAAGCTACTGAGTGCAGAAACTTGAAACTTTTACAACCGGAACCAAATGTTTACATAAAAAGTAATGCAAGTTGCTATTGATCCCAATTGGTCAATGTTATTCAACATCTGGGTGAAATGTGATAAAGTGGGCTATTGTTTTCCTGCTCGCCCTGCCACACCCTGGATCATGCCAACTCCAACAAAGAATGGCCGCTTTATAAGCCAACGTACATGATTGTGTGCTTCAGGCCAGGGAGGAATCATTTGCTGGTCCAGGGGCCGTATGCATAAAACATCTTAAGTGTAAAAATTCCCTTATCTTTTGTTTGGAACAATAGTTTAAGGGAAATTTTACACTTAAGATGTTTTATGCATACGGCCCCAGATTCTTACGCGTCATTTGGTCAGGGGTATATGGGAATATACAAATAGGGACAACCATGCAATTTTTCTTTATCAAAAGTGTGTTCATGACTCAATTTAAAGTTTGCTGAGGGTAAATTCCTATAGTGGGATTACTGAAGATGGGAGAAGAAACCATAAACAACCGTTGGTCGTTCTCTACACCTAGTCAAAGTTGCTCCCTTTGAACAGCTAAAGCCTAGTTCACACTGCAGGCGCGGTGCGACGCGGCGCGATCTGAACAAAGGATTACAGCCTTCTCACCGCATCGCGTCGCACCGCAAGTGCACCGCGCCTGCAGTGTGAACTAGGCTTTATGAACATTGGGAGGCCCCTTCCTACAACGGTTATCACGCTTTGTGTAGAACCCGATAGCTACTGGTTCCATCTGTACTAATCCTAATTAACTACTGAGCTCTGCACGCTGTAGCCGATCTCACATTTTATACTGCGGTAAACAGAATAAAGGATGAGCATCGTTGACAATTTAAGTGGTAGGGACTTCTTGGTATTTTGACAAAAAATGAGTTGCTTTTAGAGTTTCAACTTTCGTTCGATCCAGCCTGTTAAAGCCTGATCAGCTGTATCTTTCATGCTGTGTACATTGCACATGATTGATGTTTAATAAAGATACGCAGGTCACGTTCACTTCAGTCAGTTGCTGCAACGTGATGGTACTATACTTCTATAAAAAAATAATTTTATCGCCGAATATGTAGGATCCCACGGCTGGAACACCATACACACGAGGAATTGAATTAAGTGCCACGGTGTGGCTGATCTCCCTCAAATGACCTCGTAGGCAGGTAGATGTGCACTGCCTGGGCCAGGTTGGCCGACGACATTACGACAAGATTGGTCCCACATGATAAAGAGGCGCCAGCCTCAAAATCGAGTCCAATCACCATCTTGAACAAATAAAGGATTATCGAAGGATGCTTATTATGGGGGGCATTTCCATCCACATGCATATGGACAATAGATTCATGATGTCTGTCCTTTTGACCTTATTCGCCTATAGACTTTATCGACTTCAATATTTTCAAAGGAGTCAACCACCTAAAATAAGCCTATTTTTCTCGCATTGACATTTGTTCTTCATCCTTGTGCCTTTGATCTCAACTCGGATATTATTCTTGGAAAAAAATCACTATAAAATTGATAGTGAGCATTTGACGCACCCAGAAATTAATACTACAAGCAGGAAGATTGAGTTACAAGACAACGAGATTAAAGCATATAAGATCGGCATCATCATCCTATGGTTGCAAACTACTAATGCTCATCGACAGAACGATGGTAGAGTCTATAGAGGTCCTAAGCCTACTCTGTCTACTCAAAACAAGTCTCAGAGGGCCTGCCTAAGACATTACATGGCATCACGGTGATTGGGATTCCGCTGATCTCTTCAAGTTGTTTCCCCATATCATCAGTAGTTTATATCTGCACAAATTGTGATTATTAGCAAGAATGTACTACGTCAGCAGCTTCGGCAAACTAGTCTACCAGGTACCATATGTAGACCTTTTTTCGTAAACTTTTTATGTGAGTGAACCGGTTATTTGTCTCCAAAACGAAGTACTTTTTAAAAACTAGTAGGTAGTAGGTAAGAAATCATTTTATGAAATGTTCCAGAAAATATACATTTTAGTTCTAATCAATTGATTACACCTCATATAGGCCGAAATGTTTCACATAAATATTTGTGTTCTAGATAAATTGTTACTATGCTTGCCTTAAGGAGAATCAATTTGAAAACTAAATACAACTTGGAATAATGCCAGACTCATCTTTTGTTTCATTGATTAAATTCTATTATGAATGAAAAACGTCTGTCAGTTCAAAAAGATTAATGACGTAAATTACTATGCACAAAGTGCTCGGATCGACGTTAGCACCGAGACCTTTAGCATGTTGTTATGCATTTCTCTTTCAAAGTATTTACAACATCAAATTACTTTTTAATACAACATCAGCAATTTCCTTTGATGATGAAGCTCTCCATCGTTTGAAGACCAAAGCAGTTGTCCAGTTCAATAAAACATGGAATTTCGAATGTGATGGTGTTTGTTTGGATCTATGCCAGAATTGCATTTTTACTATGATTTTTGTTTGTTAGGTTACGAAGAACAGTTATTTTCTCACCATCCTTTCAGTTTTGCTAGAGGCACCTACATAAACCGCTTTACAGCGTGTTCTTTGTTAGAAAAGTGGTAAAACGTGTGTTCAGTGTGTAGATATTTTTTCCCGGCAAATGTTGTGACAATTGTGGTAAAAAGAGGATTATTGGAGCGCGTATACTGGCATATTTTTACCGCAAATGTTGTAGCAAGTTTGGTAAAAAAAGGGGGATTATTGTTGGCCTGGGCATGCTGTGGCATTTGAGTCTATTCCTGAAAGTTCTAAAAAAAAAGATGTTTGATTGTATGTGGGAAGGGCTAGATAAAGCACTTTGTGTATACCAATCCTACAATACAAAACTAGGTCGATGAAGCAAACCATTCCTTGGGAATTTACCCCATTATCTCCAATTGATTTATCGGTTCCATCTTCCATCCCGGGAAATCATGTAATCGCTACTTCATAGTGACAGTGTATTATTACAAATCATCATGATAATCGGTGTATCGACTTATCTATCTATCCTTCAACTTGTTTACAATGTTCAGAAATGTATTGGAAGAATGCATCAAACAAGTTTTTTTCTAACCAATGAGCAAATACGTTCTACCTGATGCTAAATGTTGTCGTCAGTCCTCCTCTGATTCCTACATGTAGGAAGTATTTTTCTGTGATTTCTTCACCAATGGCAACATATGAAACATTTCAGATACACTATTAACGAGAGTAGCAAGGTGCACACCATTTACAAATCAGCTCACCAATGACAATTACCGGGGTAAGACATGGACATGTTAGAAACCTGCAGCAGAAATTCTTTGATCTTGTACACCCCAGAGCTGTCAGATGGGCGAGGAAGCAGCTCACCACGAGGGGTCTGCTGATTGGGTTGCCTTGACGGTTTTTTCGGGTTTATATTTGGTCATCTGTCAGATGGAAAGAGATAAATTTTCTTCGTTATTTCTGCCGTCACTCCAGCACGAGAAATATTTTTCATTTCCGATCCCTACGCACCATGCAGCATAAAATGAAAACACCGAATAGAGATATTCATGTATGTATCCATATCATATTCTTTGAACCCATCCATTGCATGATTTTAATCATGCAATGGATTAAAATGGCTTGATAAGTACAGAAAGGTAACATGTTGCAAAACAACTTGTATGAACTTTATGAACTTGCACATCCCCTCAAACGGTTTGATATATGGCGTGGGCCGTCAGTTCGTACTCTGAGTCTTCGTCAATAGGAGCAGTCAGCCGCGCATATTGCTAACAGATGGCAGCACCGTCTTAGCGGACCAAATGTACAGGAAATCTATTATGATCGCTGCTCGATCGATAATGACTGGGTCCGCTAGATGCATTGAATTGGGCCCTAGTGACACCTAGTGGTCAACTCGCTGACAGCTCCTATTGCATAAAAAGCCATATAACGTTCGTTAACTAAACGATGTTTTCTTTTCTTGAAGCCGTTGGATGTGCTCGGCAACAAAGATGTCGATAGATCTCTGAATTTTCTCTTTAAACTCTGCAGCATTAGATATTGACATTCTTACTTATAGCAGTGCACCAGCAGCGTTCATATTTTACTATCAATGTTACCAATTGTCTGTCCTTGGCAGTCTTTGCGAATAGATCTCATCAATTCTGACAAAAACGATTCGATTTTTATCAAATGTTGTAGTTGTAGGTAATTTGTCTTGTAAATTGAACCATTCAAAATGATGTAATGCCGCACCGGGTCAATTAAGAAAGTGATTCATGTTCAAAATGATCGGGGAAAGTGCAATTTTACCTTTTGACTTTGATTTATTGAATTTATCGTTGTCGTCAACTACTTTCACGCCATTGGAAATGACATTGTGTGCCCATGCTGCAAGAGATGTCGTGATCAGTTTGCCAATGATAACTCAAGGCGATATATTCATCTCGCAATATGTTATTTCATACTCGAAATCATTATTTGCCTTTTCAATATGAGAATATCCTGCTGTCAAGGTTACTGCCTTGGGGATGAATG
>NMRB01004115.1:16212-43092 GCA_002633025.1 Notospermus geniculatus | reverse complement strand
CCATATGGAAGGTAAAACTATCTCTAATGCATCACACCATATGGAAGGTAAAACTATCTCTAATGCCCCATCACACGATATGGAAGGTCAAACTCTCTCTAATGCCCCCATCACACCATATGGAGGGTCAAACTCTCTCTATTGCCCCCATCACACCATATGGAAGGTCAAACTCTCTCTAATGCCCCATCACACCATATGGAAGGTCAAACTATCTCTAATGCCCCCATCACACCAAACTAATTCTCACTACGTTCTTGAAAATTTTGCCAAACAAGCTCAAACTGCGTGCGAACGGAGTGGACGTAGTGGCAACGTTTTACAGTCTTTTTACAAACTTCATGGACGGGCTCGGACGGAAAGAGTGCGCCACAACTTTGAGATGACTTATTTGGCCAACGCTACACGTTCTAGCCCGTTTTACGATTTTTTAGGACAGGGGAGGAGGTTTTGAAAAATTACTTTAGTGTGACAGTACGGTAACGTTACACTCACCCATTTATACTTGCTGCCTTATCCTGAAAAAAGTAGCACACTGCATTAGATGACCGAACCAAAAAGTCAGATTCGATCCGATCGACCCGCATTCTGGACCGGATGTGCTCCAAGTTTTTGGGTAGCGTTTACACTCGCATGTTAATCTGGTCACATTCCGACTTCAAATTACCCTTGTGGAACTCTCCACAGCGACTGCGGTCAGTGGAGGAAGAAAAACCACATCAATGTGCATGCGCGCAGGTAGGATGATTCCGGTCTCATCTGCATTTAGACGAGAATTTTAATATGGTCATATGTGGTCCAATGTGGTCTAATACGGCCGAATGTGAATTCGGGACTAGCAAAATAGGTGGTCCATTTTAAATCCACATTGAACCATGCAAGGGCTTTTGAACCACAATCGGATTCGATCAGATCACGTGTGGATTTTTGCCTGTCGTCGTCTAAACGGCCCTATTTTTGAGGCCCTGCTGTTAGCTGTATTACATGTACGTATTCGCCCATACACCGTGAGGGTGTTCGCCACTATTAACCTCCACCTCGTTTTTTAAACCACAAGACTTTCACGTCGCTTCTGAAAACCGGGAATCACCGACATGCTGCCTCCTGGCTACCATGTTGTCAACTTTCACAAACCTTCAGAACTTCTGAAATACATGGCTACCGTGTTGTTACACCCAACACCTTGTGGCCACCTCAAAATATCCCTAGACCGCATTATGGACCGACCGTAGACCATGTTAAAGAGCCTCTAGAGGCAGCTTTTTAGTGCATATTGATATGATTAACAGAGAATTGCTGGCATGAGGATCCAAGTTGGGCATCAATTTTGAAGTAAAATTTCATCAATGTCAACATCTGATTCACAATTCATGGGTTCATGGTTACTAGCGCCACCTGTTGTACAGTGGTAGCACTGTTAGTAGCCCAAGAGAAAGCTGCCTCTAGAGGCCCTATAACACCACGTTTGACCTCAAAATGTCCCCTAGACCGCATATGGACCATACATGACCATGTTAACACCAAGTTTGACCTTGATGACAAGCGCATCACTACCTTCACACCGTGTTTTCATCTAGATCTACTTGTGCCAAACCACACCGCCGTCATTTTGGGCGGTTCAGCACGGGTTTGAACCCTTCTGAACCGCCTTCAAAAAGCCGTGTGAGGCCTGCTGTACACGATCAAATTTTTCATCCAATTTGTTGGAACTTAAAGGAGTTAGACGCCGAAGTTGTAAACAAGCTGGTTTGTTTACAAACATGGTCGGCAAACTAGTTTTATTCCTTCGTGCAGGTGGCAGCACCAGTAGCGCCCCGTGATCGTTAGACTGGTTCCCGGTCCGATGCAACTCACTCACGATATTCACGTCAGTACATATCACCGACAATAGGTGGCAGCACCGCAGGCGTCGCGTGGATAGAGAAGCAGTGAGTGAGTGTTTACAACTTGGACGTCCAGCTCCTTTAAGATTCAAGTGTAAAGTTTTTCAGTGTTTCCGTGTGTCAGTGTTCCCCCTATTGTTCTGGAAACACTGGCAGATAGATCGACACGTTTCTCTGTGTGTCCTCCATTGTCGAGTCGCGGATTCCGTCAGACAATAGCAGGGGAACACTCGCAGATGGGGAACGCTCAAAACCGTTACACCGGGCATATTGGGGCTTCACTGTATAAACCCGCGTGTAGACTTTTATTGAGCATATTCAGAAATTTGGATGAAAAATTTGATCGTGTACAGCGGGCATACTATACTTCAATCATCCATGTCCTCTCACTGATCACTCGTCGCCACACGAGTTAGAGATATTAAAGGGCCGATTTGACGGGCGTTTACATCGCTGCAATTTTAACGCGGTTGGCGATATCGCATCCAAAACGCCCGCCAAAACGCCAAAAACGCCAACAGCGGGTGGCATCGCCAGCGAGAGAAAAAAGCCATGGTAAAACTCGATCAACAGTCGATCGACCTATGGAGCGATATCCGTTTTTACTGAGCGTTAAGAAAGTGGCGAATATCGCGGCGATAAAAACACCCGTCAAAATGGCTTGGATTGGATTTCGGGATGTCACAGCGATAAACGGATCAATAGGACCGTTTAGACGACCAGCAAAAAATCCACATGCTATCCGATCGAATCCGATTGTGGTTCAAAACTCTTCCGTGTAAACGCTACCCAATGCGGTCCAATGTGGATTTAAAATGGTCCCGAATCCACATTGGACCACACACGACCACATTCAAATCTCGTCTAAACGCAAATGGGACCCAATGCGGGTCGATCGGATCCAATCGGATCGAATCTGAATGTGTTTTTTTTTGGCTTGTCGTCTAAACGGCCCTAATGAATATTATATCTAATATTCTCTCTTAACTCATTGGCCGAACATGACTGTAAAAACTGACTCAGTTTTTAGGTCAACCATCTACATCAACTTACCGCCAAAACGACAGTTGCGCCGTTTAAAACCTGCAAGAATTGATAATAGAGAAGAACAAACAATTGTAAACGATCATGAAATCTCTGTCATAATGCAATAGGAGCAGTCAGCCGCGCATATTGCCAACAGATGGCAGCAAAGTTCTAGCGGACGAATGTACAGAAGAATCTACGGTGTGTGGGGTCCCCACTGTGTGTGGGGTCCCCACTGTGTGTGGGGACTATAATGATAATACTTACACCTGATCTCCCTGTCGATTTCATCTGTGGAGAAAAAGGTTCTAGATATAGATTTCACGTCATACGATTTTTCTCTGTAAAGTTAGCTTCATATTTTGTTTCCCAGTGCACGCCCACCGCGGTGATAACAATGACCCCTATTGTTACAATAATTATGCTTTCCGAAGAAGATCGGAAACCATATTTTCATGATAGTAGTTTGTCGTGGTGGTGTCTGTCTGTCCTGTCATCTGCGTGTCTGTCCGATCTGTCTCAGCTCCTGCAACAGTTACAGCCCTAAGAATAAAACACACCCAGGTAACTTGATCCTGGCTACATGATGAGCTCATTGTCATGATTGATGTATCAAAAGATGATGCTTTGCCTGTCCCTTTTGTGAAGCGGGGAGAACTTGGCTCCTTGGCCAGCGACAGTTCTACCGAGTTCAAACCGTATGTTTATTTATAATATCCGGGTAACTTTATTGGGTTCATCAATTTTCGTATGATAATCTGAAATAACTGCAGCTGATGTTGGAAGAAGCTTAAAACCTTTACAGCTAAGGGTAGTCCTAGGCCTACTGCTTATGTTCTATCAGATTTTGCAATGACCTTGATAGTTTGAGGTCAAGGTCACCTAATTTGGCTTTCCTATTAATTTTAACAGAAGGCCAATGAGCATCATAAATCCAAATCATACACCTCGATAACCCAGCAGGATGCTTCTTTCCTTTATGCAATGATATTGAAGGTCAGAGGTCAAGGTCAAGGTTAAAACATAGCTGTAATATTGAAATGGTCAATGATTTTGACAGAAAACTAGCTAGTGACCTGAAACCGAGTATTGTTGAGGATGATCTTTCAATTTTTGCAATGTCCATGAAGACAGGCGAGGTTAAAGCGTATTGATATCGAAAAAATTTTATTTAGAAATAGAATTTGAAAGGGGACGAATTTTCGGGAAAAAATGTAAACAAACTTCTCCATGATGTCAACAAAGAAATGTTCGTGCATTCTGATTGGCTGAAATTTTGTGTGTTTACAAACACCAGCCAAATGTAAGTAAAATCCGCTATCAATTCGCTTTAAGGTCAAGCTTAAACAGTCCCGATACAGAAATATGTTCATGATGATAACAGAAGTCTACCTGGCGTTATCGAACCAACATTACACCACCTAGGCTATTGAGGATGTCGTCCTGATTGCGACCTTGAAGGTCTGAGGTCAAGGTCAATATAAAACACATCAGTTCTGAGAATTGGTTCGTCTACAGAATGTGATGCTTACCACGGACGTCTCTCTTGCCTGTAAAAAAAGAGATAATAGTTCCTTGGACACCGTCACCATGAAAGTCTTCACAGACATCGTGTTTTTTACTGCCTCATCCACACCGTGTTATCACCTAGTCTAGATCTACTTGTGCCAAACCAAACCGCCGTCATTTTGGGCGGTTCAGCAAGGGTTTGAACCCTTCTGAACCGCCTTCAAAAAGCCGTGTGAGGCCTGCTTTACAAAAGCTAAGGTTACACCTGTTGAAAATACCCGTGTTTTTCCAGACCCGTGTCAAACCCGTGTGTACGAAAATCCCGGCGAGAGGTCACACTACTACACTGTAGTTAGATAGCCCGGTGACAGTTGCGCTGCATGCATTGACTCTTCCGTCATTTCTGCCTTGTCCACATTGTTGGAGGCGCGAAAACATCGTTACTTAAAGGAGCACGGTATTGGATCTCAAATGCGTTATTTGACTGCCGACGTAAGGGGAACCACCTAGCGGCAGTAAGATGAACTACAAAAATGCATTACAAAATGTACGTAGTAAATCGGGTCAATTCGCCGACAACGTAGTTAGTCCCTGGGTTGGAGAGTGGCGCAGTGGCGCCGGCTGTCGAGAAAAAGTGGCAATACCGTTCTCCTTTAATGGCTGCGCTATCTGTAGCCGTGCAAAGAACTGACGTAAACACGGTGATTTTGAAAAGCACGGCGAGCTTGCCGTGTCTCAAAAACCCGTGTTTTTCAGACACGGGTTTCTTGAAGCCCGGCAATTCATAGGTGTGCCCGCAAAAAACCCGGGGATTTTATGTAGTGTAACCACGGCTTATACTTCAATCACCCATGCCCTCTCACTGATCACTCGTCGCCACACGAGTTATAAGCAGTGGTTACACTCCATAAATCCCCGTGCTTTCCCCGGAGATGTTCCGGTAACACCTATATATAAATCGCCGAGTCTAAATAGACCCGTGTCTGAAATCCCCGTGCTTATTAGCCCTAGCGAGCTCGAAGGGGCAACACCGGGGCTATTTTAGACCAGGTGTAACGTTTTTCAGTGATAGTGCGGTACGGTGTGTCAACAAACCAGCTCCCGTAGGATTTCTGTGCTAAAGTTGATTTTTTTTGCAGTTCTAGGTACTTTAGGGTCCAAACTATCAGAAATTGATGGGGTGCACATTTTCTGACCAATAGCCTCTTTGTGGGGCGTCCCCCAATTTTGCGAACTGACTTTACCATTGGACATCAATGGACGCAACAACTGAGCTTGTACAGGAGAATGGGAGACAATGTACTGCTAACTTTTGTATGGTTGGATTTACACCCCATAAATGTATTACCAACAGAGAGAAATATGGCGCCTCGGAATCAAATAAACCTATTCTGTGGCATTTTAAGCAGTTTACATATTAGGAAATGACGATTTATGCATTTTGACTCATTTTGTGTTAATTTATATGAAAACCGTCATCTCTCATTACATAATGACTAAAAACAATTAAGAATATGCCTATTTGATTCAGAGGCACCAAATTTCTATCTGTTGGTAATACATTTATGGGGTGTAAATCCCACCGTTCAAAAGTTAGCTGTACATCGACTCCCATTCTCCTGTACAAATCTCAGTCATTGCATCCACTGGTGTCCCCCGGAAAGTGAGGGAAGGGTCAGAAAATTTGCACCCCGTCATTTTTGGGCAGTTAGAACCTCACTGAAGCCAAAACAGTAAAAAAATCAACTTTAGCAAAAATATCCTACGGGAGAACATACGTAGGCCTACCATACCACACTACACTGGGAAACGAACTCGCAGACGCTGTTTCTCTGTGTGTCGCCCATTGTCCAGTCGCCGCTTATTCCGTCAATCTATTGTACTGTCACACTGGCACACGGGCCTCACTGAAAAACGTTACACCGGGGATTTTATGAGCAGTGTAACCGCGAAATCCCCGTGTCGGCGTGTAGTTCCAAGCACCCCGACAGACGGCGATGCTAATCGATGAGTCATGCGCATGCGTATAGGCTACTTCACGCCTCCAGTAGCCACTCGATGGCGGAGAATTGCCTGCATGCAGTGCCCCCTATCGCCGGGAGACGGAAATTATTAGCAATCGCATTTTTATAGTGTAAACGCTCGCCGTGTCAACGCCGTGTTTTTTCTGGCTCGGAAAAAACCCGTGTCTCAAAAAGCCCGGGGATTTTAGATAGGTGTAACCAGGGCTACCGTATAGATAACAACATTGGATTTCGGGATTTCACAGTGATAAACGGGATCAAATTATATCTACTGTTCTTTCTTAACTCATTGGCAGAACATGACTGTAAAAACTGACTCAGTTTTTAGGTCAACCATCTACCTCAACTTACCGGGATGACGACAGTTGCGATCTTTAAAAGGGTTACCTGCAGGAATTGATAATAGAGAAGAACAAACAATTGTAAACGATCGTGAAATCGCTGTCATAATGCAATTGTATAAGTCAAATAAGAATATGTCTGCAACTGTTACCCCAAAATAGAGCACAAATAGTCTGGGAGCTAACAAACATTTAATTCACATCTCAAGTACAAACACATTTTTTGCTTTGTGGGTTAGTTTCTATCCCACTGACCACAAAAACCCAATTCTTAAGTTCCGCAAATGGTGCGTTTAGAAGATACAGCCGTTTGAACTTTGGGTACTGGCTTTGTCATTGGACCAAAATCAGAGCATTTGTACAGGGGCTTGAATACTGATGTACAGCTAACTTTTAAATGGGTGGCTTGAGACCCCATAAATGTATTGCCAATAGATATAAACATGGGTCCATAGAATCAGATTAGCATATTCTTATTTGTTTTTATTTGCTATAGGATGAGAAATTCAATAAACAGTAGTTATCTATTTAAAATGGCCGCTGGGCCAAAATTCTGAAAAGATGTAAAACCATCATTTCCAATAAGATAAAATACGTAAGAATACGTTTTCCTGTCTCAGTGGGCCCATGTTTCTATCTATTGGTAATACATTTATGGGGTCTCAAGCCACCCGTTTAAAAGTTAGCTGTACATCAGTTTCCAAGCCCCTGTATATAATGAGTCTGATTTTGCTCCAATGGTAAAGTCAGTACCCGAAATTCAAACGGCTGTATCTTCTAAACGCACCATTTGCGGAACTTAAGAATTTGTTTTTTGTGGTCAGTGGGATAGAAGCTAACCCCCAAACCCAAAAATGTTTTTGTACTTGAGATGTGCATTAAATCTTTGTTAGCTCCCAGACTAAAAAGGCGACACACAAAATGATGTAATAACAGAAGTCGTCTCTACAAAAATTTCGCAAATTTTCGAGCCCAAGCGGGGTCTTCTTCAGGTACCGGTACTTTCTTGTAAGATATTACAGAAAAGTCTTTGAAAGGCCAAAGAACCCTCTTGGAACCCTTTTTGCTAAGAGCGTACGGTAAGTCACTCTCTAAAAATAACCTGAAAAAAATACTACATGTATATCTGGATTAGGAAATGATGATACTTACATCCTCTCACCTCCCTGTCGATTTCACCTGTGGAGAAAAAGGTTGTAGATATGGATTTCACGTGATACGATTTTTCTCTGTAAAGTTAGCTTCATATTTAGTTTCCCAGTGCACGCCCACCGCAGTGATAATTCTGTATTTCATTTTTCCGTCAGGGCCGACGCTATAGCATTATTGGCCCTGGTAAGTACGGAGGAGGCCATCACAAGCTACTCATGTTCCTCACTTGGATGGGGTATTTTACTTGCCCTTGCAAAGACACAAGGTACAAGGCACCACAGCTTACTGTCCCATGCGACGGACGTGAAGAGCCGGGAATGAAAATCCCATATGGCCCGGGCTGGATTCGAACCCGGGACCTGCCACTTGCTAAGCGGACGTGATAACCACTAGGCTATCAGGCTCAAATCAGGCTATCAGGTGATAATAATGACCCCTATTGTTCCAATAATTATGCTTTCCAATCAACAAGATCGGATAGTAGGTGAGAGGTCAAGGTCAAGGTCACACAGTTCTAAAATGCAAATCTGCTCAGAATTCAGGGGAAAACTAATTAGAAGCCTGTATTAACCATCTCCTATAGGTTTAATCAAGAATCCTTGTTCCAATTATGCAATACTTCTCAAGGTCAGAGGTCAAGGTCACAGTTAACTAGCCCTAGAGTAGTGAACTGCTGATCGGAAACCATTGACATCGCTCCGATGTCCTTCTCTTGTTACTTATGTTCTTTCAGATTTTGTAATGACCTTGATAGTTTGAGGTCAAGGTCAAGTTCAAACCGACCTATGGCTGTCCTATTAACTTTAACAGAGAAGTCCAGTGAGCATCATAAATCCAAATCATACACCTCGATAACCCAGCACGATGCTTCTTTCCTTTATGCAATGATATGGAAGGTCAGAGGTCAAGGTCAAGACATAGCTGTATTATTGAAATGGTCAATAATTTTGACCGAAAACTAGCTAGTGACCTGAAACCGAGTACTGTTGAGGATGATCTTTCAATTTTTGCAATGTCCATGAAGACGGGAGGTCAAGGTCAAGGTTAAACAGTCCCGATACAGAAACATGTTCGTGACCATAACAGAAGTCTACCTGGCGTTATCGAACCAACACTACACCTATGTCGTCCTGGTTGCGACCTTGAAGGTCAGAGGTCAAGGTCAATATAAAACACATCAGTTCTGAGAATTGGTTCTTCTACAGAATGTGATGCTTACCAAGGACTTCTCTCTTGCGACGCCCTTCTGTAAAAAGAGATAATAGTTCCTTGGACATCTTCACCATGAACAGTCTTCCAAATAAATAAATATACATCGTGTTTTTCACATATCCGTGATATAAAACAAGAGAACTGAAAGCCACTCGTATAATAAGTAGGTCACTGGAATTCCCCTTCAGCTTTAAATAAACTTGGGAAGTTCCCATAAAGAAAAATGCTTTAAAACCACACTTTGTAGGCCAAAAGTTGCACTTATTTTTGTGATAAACCATCTGTGAGTGATACCCTATCCGTTCAACATGACCGTTGTCGCCAAGTCCTCCCCAAATTCGAGCTTACCCGTCACAAAAATTCGGCCCTTCTCTTTAAAAGTATAGATATCCTTTCTTAACTCATTGACAGAACATGACTGTAAAAACTGACTCAGTTTTTAGGTCAACCATCTACCTCAACTTACTCAACTTCTGACGACAGGCGGCATTAAAAATACCTGCAAGAATTGATAATAGAGAAGAACAAACTTTTGTAAACGATCGTGAAATCTCTGTCATAATGCAATTGCATGTATAAGAATATGTCTGCAAACTGTTACCCCAAAATAGAGCACAAAAGGCCACACACAAAATGACTAGATGTAATAAAAGAAGTAGTCGTCTCTCCAAAAGTTTCGACCCCAACCGGGGTCTTTCTCAGGCACTTTCTTGTAAGAGACTACAGAAAAGTTTTTGAAAGGCCAAAGAACCCTCTTGGAACCCTTTTTGCTAAGAGTATACGGTAGGTCATTACACTCTCTAAAAATAAACTAGAAAAAATACTACAGGTACATATATATCTGGATTAGGAAATGATGATACTTACATATTCTGACCTCCCTGTCCATTTCATCTGTGGAGAAAAAAGTTGTGGATATGGATTTCACGTGATACGATTTTTCTCTGTAAAGTTAGCTTCATATTTTGTTCTCCCTGCGCTCCCACCTCGGTGATAATAATGACCCCTATTGTTACAATAATTATGCTTTCCGAACAAGATCGGGAACCATATTGTCATGATAGTAGTTTGTCGTGGTGGTGTCTGTCTGTCCTGTCGTCTGCGTGTCTGCCCGATCTGTAACTCAGCTCCTGCAACAGCTACAGCCCTAAAAATAAGACACACCCAGGCAACTTGATCCTGGCTACATGATGAGCTCATTGTAACATGTGGGTCATGGTGATGTTGATGTATCAAAGGATGATGATTTGCCTGTCCCTTTCGGTGAGGGCGCGGAGAACTTGGCCCCTTGGCCAGCGACAGTTCTACTGAGTTCAATCCGCATGTTTATTTATAATACCCGGGTAACTTATTGGGTTCATCAATTTTTGTATGATAATCTGAAATAACTGGACAGGTGATGTTGGAAGAAGCCAAAAACCTTTACAGCTAAGGGTTACTGCTTATGTTCTTTCAGATTTTGCAATGACCTTGATAGTTTGAGGTCAAGGTCAAGTTCAAACCGACCTAATTTGGCTGTCCTATTAATTTTAACAGAAGTCCAGTGAGCATCATAAATCCAAATCATACACCTCGATAATCCAGCAGGATGCTTCTTTCCTTTATGCAATGATATTGAAGGTCAGAGGTCAAGGTCAAGGTTAAAACATAGCTGTAATATTGAAATGGTCAATAATTTTGACAGAAAACTAGCTAGTGACCTGAAACCAAGTAGTTGAGGATGATCTTTCAATTTTTGCAATGTCCATGAAGACAGGCGAGGTTAAAGCGTATTGATATCGAAAAAAATTTATTTAGAAATAGAATTTGAAAGGGGACGAATTTTCGGGGAAAAATGTAAACAAACTTCTCCACGATGTCAACAAAGAAATGTTCGTGCATTCTGATTGGCTGAAATTTTGTGTTTACAAACACCAGCCAAATGTAAGTAAAATCCGCTATCAATTCGCTTTAAGGTCAAGCTTAAACAGTCCCAATACAGAAATATGTTCATGATGATAACAGAAGTCTACCTGGCGTTATCGAACCAACATTACACCTGAGGCTATTGAGGATGTCGTCCTGATTGTGACCTTGAAGGTCAGAGGTCAAGGTCAATATAAAACACATCAGTTCTGAGAATTGGTTCGTCTAGAGAATGTGATGCTTACCACGGACGTCTCTCTTGCCTGTAAAAAAAAAGATAATAGTTCCTTGGACATCATCACCATGAAAGTCTTCACAGACATCGTGTTTTTTACTACCTAATTCACACCGTGTTATCACCTAGTCTAGATCTACTTGTGCCAAACCAAACCGCCGTCATTTTGGGCGGTTCAGCACTGGTTTGAACCCTTCTGGACCGCCTTCAAAAAGCCGTGTGAGGCCTGCTTTACTATACTTCAATCATCCATGCCCTCTCTCTCTCTCACTGTTCACTCGTCGCCACAAGAGTTATAAGCAGTGGTTGCACTTCATAAATCCCCGTGCTTTCCCCGGGGTTACACCTATAAATCGCAGAGTCTAAATAGACCCGTGTCTGAAATCCCCGTGCTTAGCCCCAGCGAGCTCGAAGGGGCAACGCCGGGGCTATTTTAGACCCGGGGATTTTAGTAGTAGGGCGTTTTCGCAAAGTCCTCGGAACGCCAATGCGAACGCCAAACCCATTGTTCAAAGCTACGAAGAGACCACCGAACAAAAGGATAGACGTTCGCGTCGGCGTTTCGGGGGCTTTGCGAAAATTCTCTAATATAACCGCGAAATCCCCGTGTCGGCCTGTAGTTCCAAGCACCCCGACAGACGGCGATGCTAATCGAGTAGTCATGCGCATGCGTACAGGCTATTTCAAGCCTCCAGTAGCCACTCGATGACGGAGAGTTGCCTACATGCAGTTCCCCTATCGCCGGGATACGGAAATTATTAGCAATCGCATTTTTTTAGTGTAAACGCTCGCCGTGTCAACGCCGTGTTTTTTCTGGCTCGGAAAAACCCCGTGTCTCAAAAAGCCCGGGGATTTTAGATAGCTGTAACCAGGGCTACCGTATGGACAACATTGGATTTGGGGATGTCACAGCGATAAACGGATCAATGAGTATTATATCTAATATTCTTTCTTAACTCATTGGCAGAACATGACTGTAAAAACTGACTCAGTTTTTAGGTCAACCATCTACCTCAACTTACCGGGATGACGACAGTTGCGATCTTTAAAAGGGTTACCTGCAGGAATTGATAATAGAGAAGAACAAACAATTGTAAACGATCGTGAAATCTCTGTCATAATGCAACTGTATAAGTCAAATAAGAATATGTCTGCAACTGTTACCCCAAAATAGAGCACAAAAGGCGACACACAAAATGATGTAATAACAGAAGTCGTCTCTACAAAAAATTCGCAAATTTTCGACCCCCACCGGGGTCTTCTTCAGGCACTTTCTAGTAAGAGATTACAGAAAAGTCTTTGAAAGGCCAAAGAACCCTCTTGGAACCCTTTTTGCTAAGAGCGTACGGTAAGCCACTCTCTAAAAATAAACTGAAAAAAAAACACTACATGTGTATCTGGATTAGGAAATGATGATACTTACATCCTCTCACCTCCCTGTCGATTTCATCTGTGGAGAAAAAGGTTGTACATATGGATTTCACCAAAAATAGATTTCACGTGATAAGATTTTTCTCTGTAAAGTTAGCTTCATATTTTGTTTCCCTGCACTCCCACCGCGGTGATAATAATGACCCCTATTGTTACAATAATTATGCTTTCCGAACAAGATCGGAAACCATATTGTCATGATAGGAGGTGAGAGGTCAAGGTCACACAGTTCTAAAATGCAAATCTGCTCAGAATTCAGGGGAAAACTAATTAGAAGCCTTTATTAACCATCTCCTATAGGTTTAATCAAGAATCCTTGTTCCAATTATGCAATACTTCTCAAGGTCACAGTTAACTAGCCCTAGAGTAGTGAACTGCTGATCGGAAACCATTGACATCGCTCCAAAGTCCTTCTCTTGTTACTTAATGTGTTCTTTTAGATTTTGTAATGACCTTGATAGTTTGAGGTCAAGGTCAAGTTCAAACCGACCTATGGCTGTCCTAATAATTTTAACAGAGAAGTCCAGTGAGCATCATAAATCCAAATCATACACCTCGATAATCCAGCAGGACACTTCTTTCCTTCATGCAATGATATTGAAGGTCAGAGGTCAAGGTCAAGGTTAAAACATAGCTGTAATATTGAAATGGTCAATAATTTTGTCAGAAAACTAGCTAGTGACTTGAAACCAAGCACTGTTGAGGATGATCTTTCAATTTTTGCAATGTCCATGACGTCGAGAATCGCGGCGATGATTTGTGCTTTTCAAATTCAATACAGTGGGGCTTTAAGGTCAAGCTTAAACAGTCCCGATACAGAAACATGTTCATGATGATAACAGAAGTCTACCTGGCGTTATCGAACCAACGTTACACCTAAGTTATTGAGGATGTCGTCCTGATGGCGACCTTGAAGGTCAGAGGTCAAGGTCAATATAAAACACATCAGTTCAGAGAATTGGTTTGTCTAGAGAATGTGATGCTTACCACGGACGTCTCTCTTGCCTGTAAAAAAACAGAAAATAGTTCATTGGACATTGTCAGCCATGAAAGTCTTCCAAATCAATAAACACACATCGTGTTTTTCACTACCTTATTCACACCGTGTTATCACCTCGTATACATGTAGATCTACTTGTGCCAAACCAAACCGCCGTCATTTTGGGCGGTTCAGCACTGGTTTGAACCCTTCTGAACCGCCTTCAAAAAGCCGTGTGAGGCCTGCTTTGCTATACTTCAATCATCCATGCCCTCTCTCTCACTGATCACTCGTCGCCACAAGAGTTATAAGCAGTGGTTGACTACATAAATCCCCGTGCTTTCCCCGGGGTTACACACCTATATATAAATCGCCGAGTCTAAATATAGTCCGTGGGCTAGGTAGGCCCACCTTGCACCCCCCCACCAGTTGACGAAACTGCTTTTTTCTGATAGCTATATATGTGAACTTAAATATTAGAGATGTTAACATTGATTTTTTAGGGATGAACTTTACCTACCAGCATGGTATATGCATGGCTATAACTGAAATTCCGAGATTTCAATTTAAGGGGTAGGGGAAATTCAAATGGCTCTAGCTCGGTAACCCGTAAAGCTGTGGCACTGTAATACCACTCAAAATGACCGGCTTGAATAGCTCTTTAATTTGGTATACAGTACATGCAAATTAGGTCACCAGAGGTCAAAAGGTCACGAAATTTGGTCGATGCCCAAAATCAGACTATAGTCCCTTTATCTCACTGCTGTGGTGTCAAATTTGGGTATTCCTCAGGTTAACAACCCTGGAAGTGTAGAGGAGGCTTCCCCCTACCAAGTAAAAGGTGTAGTGTTCAATAATTTTGTAAATTGGTGGTCCTGTGGGTAATGACGCGAACACGTTTTTTGAGAAGTACTGAAAATCTGCTATTTTGGGGTAGGGAAAACAAAAGTAGCAATATATTCGTGCCCTATCACTTTACAGCATACTACTACCACTCACAATGTTGGTGCTGAACTCCTCTTTCCAATGATGTATGGTTTATGCATATTAGGTCAGCCATATAGGTCGCCTGAGGTCAAAAGGTCACGCAATCCTGATGTCGACTAAAATAGAGGAAGCGTTCATTGTGCCTCAGTTTGCCGATAGGAAATGAGGAAAATGATATAGTTTGCACTTGAAATTGGTTCAGCGGAGATGCCTTCAAGATTTAAAGTCCAGTATATGTCAGTGTTTTGTATGGCTAATGAGCTAATGAGCTGTTTTAACAATGTCGACATTTGAGCGCATCAAGGTGTGAATTATTCCAATCCGTTATCCTCCTATTCAGAAATCAGCCTGAATGTTCCTCATTAATCATCGTCACTGTCACTATCACTTGCATCCTCATCACTGAACAGTTCCTCATCACTTCCGGTGTCTGTATCATCATCATCATCAAGATCCTGCAGGATGTCGGCTAGTTGTGGAGGTAGACTTTCCCCATCATACCATTTTGGTTCAAGTTTCTCGTTGACCATTACCCAACCATGGTCATCAGTTGGCGAAGGAATGTCTGGGTTCTGAATGTGTCCTCGCTTCCAGATTGCTACCTGGTAATTCACTCGTTTAACGTGTTGGCGTAGACACACTTCTGGGGGAGGCAAGCTAGATAGGTCGAAGTTTTTCTTCGCATCCAATTTCTTATCAGCCCCACCACACTTCTCTACTAAACATCGAACAGCGGAGTTCATCCACTTTTGATGTCTTGAGAGACTTCTTTCTGTACATCTGCAGGATCTTGATGATGATGATTGCTGTGGCACAGGGCCAATCTGAAAACAAGATCGAGGTGAAAATCAACTTACCGGAAAGTAATGACATGAGGCCAAAAAAACAGGTTGTAATTAGCAGGAAGATTGCTAACGGGTCAGCGTGCGAGAGTAGCAACAACACCGAACACGATTTGCAAGTCGTGACATTTGCTCTCTTGCATTCAGTGACATCTTTAACTGTATGGCTTAACTCATGTTCCTCTGGCCCGTTTCTTGTTGTCGTCGAACAGTTGACCACGTGGTGAGCAACACAGGCTGAGAAAAAAATCGAGAGATGTGCATGGGTACCTAATATAAGCCGTGGTTACACTACATAAAATCCCCGGGTTTTTTGCGGTCACACCTATGAATTGCCGGGCTTTAAGAAACCCGTGTCTGAAAAACACGGGTCGCCGTGGTTTTTGAAATCCCCGTGCCTTCGTTAGTTGTTCGCACGGCGACAGATGGCGCAGCCAAGCAGTACTTCCACCTATCGAAAACCCCGGGTGGAACCCGCCGGGTTTCTTGCGCTTTCACCTATTTTTTGCCGTGTCTAATAGACAAGTGTTTAAAAACCCCGTGTCTATTAGACACAGCGAGCTCGCCAGCATGCAGTTGTAATGTATTGAAAATAGGTGTAAACGCGAGGTGGGTTTTTTCAAGCCCGGGGAAGACACGGGTCTAAAACACCCGGGGATTTTGGATAGGTGGAAGTACTGCTATAGTTTTCGCGCCTCCGACGATGGCAGTACTTCCACCTATCCAAAATCCCCGGGTTTTTTTAGACCCGTGTCTTCCCCGGGCTTGAAAAAACCCTCCTCGCGCGTACACCTATTTTCAATACATTACAATTGCATGCTGGCGAGCTCGATGTGTCTAATAGACACGGGGTTTTTAAACACGGGTCAAACACGGCAAAAATAGGTGTAAGCGCAAGAACCCCGGCGGGTTTCACCCGGGGTTTTCGATACGTGGAAGTACTGCTATTGTGTGCCTATTCAGAAATGACCGAAGAGTCGATGTTTGCAACTGTCGCCGGGCTATCTAACTACAGTGTAGTAGTGTGAATTCTCGCCGGGATTTTCGTACACACGGATTTGACACGGGTCAGGCATGTCAGGAAAGACACGGGTATTTTGAACAGGTGTAACCTTAGCTATAATCATGCCGTTTGGAGTTTGTTTACAGCATCGAATCAACTTTTGTTACCAAGTTTCTAGGATTATAACTTATTTAAGGTTAATATTCTTTGTACACTCATGGTCAAAAGTTTATGGACATCACTTTTCCACCGTTTTCTCAAAAACTACTGGTGCTATAATGGCACAACCACCACCAAAATGTAGCAAAATTCATTGGCTATCAGATGATGTTAATTTGGTTCTCAGATATTATGACGTAATGATGCTGTGATGTAATTTCTAAGACCACCTTTTTTCAACTTTTTGGTTATCACTTTTTTCCCCGTTTTTTTTCTCAAGAGTATCAGTCAGGCCAGTATTCAAAACATTCTTCGTCGAAATTTCATAAAAAATCCAAAAGGAAATGCACTTTTATCGCGTTCTTCTTGGCACATCAGCTTGTGGGGCCATCTCATGAATAGATTGAGGTTGTTTGACTCTGGTCAAAAACTGATAGACAAAAATGCGATAAAGTGCATTTCCATTTGAATTTTTTTTGAAATTTTGATCAAGAAAGTCTTGAACACAGGCATGACTGATAATGTTGAGAAAAAATCGTTAAGTATAATAAGCCGTGAAGATCAATCTCATGGAACATCCATCCACAGATATCTGTACAGGGAACTTCCGATCCAGAAGAGTTGTCGTAATAAGTGCCCCGGCACACAGCTGGGGCGTGTTCTGGGCTTTGCATCACCTTACTAACGCCACTATAACATTCTGTAATAAATATAGAAAGCTCACTGTAAAAATTCGTCCTGTATCCGGCCATATAGATTTTAAGGAATCTGGAAAACAAGGATCCCCAAGGAACCCTACGGAATTAACTCCAAATTACACCAAAAATATGAGAAAACGACATTATTAATATGAATGTTTACAAGCCTGGTGGCGACCGGGTTCACGAAGTGACGTTCAGATCATGAGACTGCAGTTAGTTGCTGGGGGAATTATAGATGTTTGGTTTGGGCACCGGAAATAAACTCGATAGCAGGACAAGTCCTTACATCCAAACAGAGAAAATCTTTGTAAATAAAAGAAAAGAAATGGAGAAAAAAATTTCTTCCACCACCCGGGCTCGAACCCATGGCCATAGACAACCATTAATAGCCGTAACACTGAACCCACTGGACAATACTGATATTACCCAAATGCGGCGATGGCCTATATTCAGCATCAACACTGACCCCAATTATCAACTCATCCATATAATAAGGCATCCCTTTATTTTAATCTCAAGAAGGCTACCTGAACATTCGTGCACTACATGTATATGTCTGTACACACATCGTCTCTCCATACACGTCGGTTATGGTAGTATGTAAACATTGAAACGTTTCAAAAGAAACGAGCCAAATGAAACGACCCAAAAAACATGCTAAATCTGAAGTTGCATGGCAGAAACGGTGTAATTTTGTTATTTCCTGTTCATTTTTGGCACTTTCATGGCACAAAAGCATTAAAATCTCTCAAAACACACGTCTCCCGTTCAAAACACACGTGTTGTTATTGTTTACATGACCTGACTCGTCTGCTACGGGGCAATTCTGGACTTTTCTGCTTATTTCTCGGTGATGAAGGTTTACATACGGCTCAAAATAAATAGGGGAGGAGATCTTGATACACATCGTTGTGTAAAGGTGATATATTCTTCTGATTTTTTTGCATGCTCTCGTTATTTTGTACACAAACTTTGAGTTTTGTGATGCTCTATACATTCTCCATACATCGCGATCGTGCTCCCAAACAAAAGTGTCGATTTTTGGAAAAAACGCAGATGATACGTAAATTCTACAACACGAGACATTATTTGGTGTTACATTACACTTATTAGTCAATATTAACTGAAAAAACCCGTGTGACAAGAAATGATCTGGCACAAAAATAACGTCACTTCGTGAACAATTAATTACACTGTACAAAAAATCCGCCAAGAAAACGTCCCTAAATATTTTTTTGCGATACATGTTCAAAATAGGCCTAGGCCCCCATGGGATTTTCAAAATATTTTGAACATAAAATCGCAAAAAAAATTATAGATGTTTTCCTGGCTGATTCTTTGTACATTCATAATAACGTCGTTTTCTCATATCATTTGCGATATTTGGAGTTAATTCCGTAGGGTGTATCGTGGGTACAACACCCGCGGGTGTAGGAAACACACGTTGGGTACAGAAAACTCATTGCGACGAATGCACTACCACTGGCAATTTGTATACTTGGTTCTACTTTGGGTCTACCGGACCAATGGCATTGTTTAGAATGAGCAGTTTAAGCAACGCCATGGGTACCTTTGCATATGAACACGTGGGAAATGGGATAAAACTTGAATAAGTAATTTACCTACAATGTTCTTGGGCGCAATGGACCAACTTCTTTTGTGACAGTGTGTGGATATGGTTGTTTTGGTATCAGGTATTGATTTAGTCTGGTTGCATGTTCTGTAGAAGCATCGTTTGCATTGTGCCTACAGTTTCGATAACCGTTGTCTTGAAATTTAAAGTAGGCCTATATATTTCATCTGTTCCTTTCGGTGATAGTTTTTATTACCTTCGCAAAGAACCTTGCAGTTTCTTGACTGGTCGTGAGTATAATTCTCGAAAAGCAGACGTCCACAGAGGTTGGCACAGCTTTCTTTCGACCCAGTAGGAGTGCCGTAACGAGCCGCGTAGCAAATATGTGCGTCTTTGTTCTGCAGGCGGCTCGCCGCTGTTGTCCCAATTAGCCAGACGCTGCAAGAGAAGATGAGAACTCAAAAAATAAGCACTATCAAAATACATATCTTACCGGACATGAAATAGTTCACAAACTTTTCATTGTGTTTAATTCGTTGTCGCCTCCACATTTTGACCAGGATTCCGGTCCAAAAACTACAGCGCACACACCAGGTCTCTCTGCACATTATTTATACTACAATCATGCCAATATCATGGCAAAATTCAGTGTATTATATAGGTCTAAGTGTTTGTTTGAATATGAACAAATGTAGGCTTACCTCAGTCTTAGGATACAGCATTGTACACCCTTGATCAATAATAGCCGCTAATATCGAACAATTTCCAAAAATAAGTCTTTTGCGCACTTTTCACTAGTATTTAATATAAAAAGAACATTAACAGTACTGAAAGAAATAATTTTCCAGTTGAATTTACGGTCTTGTAGAACCTGCAAAGGAATTGTCTCGGATATGCACACTTACCTTAGCCAATAAATAAGAGGGAGTGCCATTTTGTTCAAGAGAAAAAGCTGCATTTCCTCACGAACCATTTGGCCCGATTTTAGAATATGGTATTCTAAGTCGGTCATCAGGTATGATTAGGATATTATATAGCCTATCATTCAATCACGTACCCAGATTTCAAGTGCCAATTTACTTCATTATCGCTGGCCTGCATGTGACTCACCAGGGAAAACCAGGCAAAAGCCCCTAAGGGCAATATTGTTTGGGAAAACCAGGCAAAAGCCCCTAAGGGCATGGTATGGGAAAACCGGTGCGGACAAAATCAACCCAGAAAAAATCCCCTGGACNCCCGGAAAAATCCACATTTTGGTATAGGAAAAAAACCCTTGAAAGAATCCCTTTTGGTAAAAAGAGGAGGTAAATATCCCCCTCTTAAGAATCCCCTTTTGGTAAAGTAAAAGAAAAAATGCCCTCTTCATAGCATGACTGACATAGTGCTCTTGATTCCGAACTGAGTCTTCTCGGCTTTCGTACATGTACATGTACATACATGTATAATACTATAAGAAAAATACGCCGTGACTATTTGCACAGCAAGTTGCTGTGAAAACAGTACAATATTTCTTAGTTTTCGCACTGCTTACACAGCAGATTCTAACCAATGAAAACGCGAGATCATAATGAGGATGCATTACGATAATTTATGCAGGGGGCGTATTAAACAACGAAGTGATTATTCACACGTTCAATTTTCAGTCATTTGACCAGCGCAGTGCAAAGACGGAGTGGACTGTAGCCCAAAGGTCGCGGGTTCGAATCCCGGTAGTCCATTTTAGTTTTTCTTTTTTTTTACTTTCTTTTTCTTTCTCAGAGAACTGTTGTCACTCTTTGAAATTTCTACATGGATTAATAAATATGATCTTTTCCTAATTTACACAGCAAAAACTGGGCGGGGCAGAACTTAATGATGCTTATGAATATTAAATACGTACTTGCTGTGTAAATAAAAATTCACTCCTTTAGTTACACAGCATGCTGTGCAAATAGCCCCGGCCAAGAAAATAATAAGAATTTCCGCAACTCAGTTGGATTTCTCTTGGGCCTAGAGCTAAATTTAGCCTGTGCATTAACCAATAGAATTCATTTTTAGCTCACCGGGGTGAGCTATTACGATGGTGCAGCGTCCGTCGGCGTCCGTTAGGAGCAGGGCACCGTTTCGTAACCGCTGGAGCTATTGATCTGAAACTTGGTACATCCCCTAGGTCAGATGACCCACGACACCAAGTTTCGGTCCATTCGACTCTCAGTTTGGCCACCAGGTGGCAGAAATCAAAAACACAAAAAGTGCAATAACTCCTGAACTAATGACTAGATCATCTCCATTTTTATCATAGGTGTAGCTAATAAGGATACATTAGATATATAACGGGTTTTTGATTTGACCTACTTTTCAAGGTCACAGAGGTCAAAGTTCGACAAAAGTGACGAACCTGCCCCAGTTTGTCATTATTTCACCAAGCAACTTCATATCTTGCATAAACATGCATTGGAGGATTACCTTAAAAAATACCAAGTTTCGGCCCGATTGGGCATCCAATATGGCCGCCAGGTGGCGTAACCTGAAAATCAAGTAAGTGCTATTACTCGGGAACGGCATGACGCAGAGTGCTCAAATTTGATATTTACCTCCATCTAGATGGCCTTTACATGCATGTCAAATTTCGGCCTGATTTGACTTCAAACATGGCCACCAGGTGGCGTAACCCAAAAATCATCAAAGTGCTGACTCAGGAACGACTTGACCAAAGCGCAACTGATATGTACACCCTTAGTCAAAAATAAATGCCCAGCTAACTTTCCGGCATATCTCCATGAATATTTTTCATAGCCACTTTTTCTTTTCATACGCATAATCTAGGGCCACTAGGACACCTTTTAAGACCATAAAACTTGAAATCATTACACAACTGTGTTTTTGGCAAAAGTTTGAAATTTGGCCAAAATATCATGTTTTTTTAATAATCACTTGTTCGGATTGAAACTGGCACTGTTTTGAAGCCAATCTGTTTCTTGACACATGAAAATTTTCGGAATGCTAAAATTCCCATTTAAAGCAAAGTTACAGATGATTTTGTAAAATGGTTTTCCCAGTTCTTGCCATTCGTTCCAGGCACTCAAGGCACAGGGTTTTAGCATTACCCAGTCGTGAATATTTATTAGCCTCTCAACCACAAAAGGAGCGACTGACATGGAGTAATAGGCCCCTTGTGAAATTATGAATCGTGTCTCTCACAATAGGCCAACTTGGTGACTGACACACCGGTGTAAGTTGCACTGGGTAATCGTGGTCAACTCCCATTGATGCAGGCCTTGTGACAGTCATAAACACCTGCGTAACCTGTTATTGGGATCAACATAAATGTTTGAATAGGCCCCGGTTTGAATAGGCCTTCAATAGACTTACTGAATTAGGGCACGTGATCGGGGTATTGATAAAATGTGGCTTGGAGTCAACTGGAATTGCGGGGATTTTATTCCACAGAAAAATCATCATAAATCGTCACAAAGTTGCTCAATTTTGAATTTAAAAAAATTGTATTGTCCAGAAACAGACTGGCTTCAAAACAGTGCCAGTTTCAACCCGAACAAGTGAGTATTAAAAAAACATGATATTTTGGCCAAATTTCAAACTTTTGCCAAAAACACAGTTGTGTAATGATTTCATGTTTTATGGTCTTAAAATGTGTCCGAGTGACCTTAGATTATGCGTATGAAAAGAAAACGTGGCTATGAAAAATATTCATTGAGATATGCCGGAAAATTAGCTGGGCATTTATTATTGACTAAGGGTGTACCTCCCTCTGTCATTTACACTCGTCACCAGTGGCCTCGAGCTTAATATTAGTTATACGCTCTCAACCACTGGCACAGATGGGGCCAAATCATGTTTCTGAACGCTAGATGGCGCAAACTGTCATCAACCAATCAGCGACCAGTATTTCACGCAACTAGGGTAAAACATGAAACATTTTCTTACTGGCTGATCGTTCATTGGCTGGTTGATCGAGTGCGTTCGTCAACAACTGTGGTAGTGATATCTACTGTTCAGAAACGGACTTTGACACCAAGTGTTTCAGTGGTTGAGGGTGACGGCTTCGAGCGGAGGCCGATACCACTGAATTATTGAGTGTATCTGTCATTAGACTGTTATATCCAACCCTGTGAGCACATGGTCCATGGACCATTTCATTACAATAGCTCAGACTGGGAATGCCGGGGGAATCCCTGTTTCAAGAAGTGAGCAAGCATATGTATGGGCGGTTATATCCGCAAATTAAGTGTAGCATGAAACGCGGACGTTATAATTGACAAACAAAAGACGTTCTAACATGCTAAAACCGTGATATTCATGATATTCGTGTATTCCATGCATTTTTATGTCTTTTTATCATGTATTTGTAGCCGAAACGTCAATCACCATCGGTGATAGGTGGTCATGGTGGTAGGCCTATGTCATCAGCATAGATGATGAAAAAATACCTACATGTAGCAACTCATACGAAGTTGGCCTTAACTCATTTTTTTCCAAACATGTGACTTACTAGGTATTTCCATTGGACGCTAGACATCACACAGTGCAGAAAAATAGGCCTACAACGTAACGTCATGCCAGCCTGCGTCAGTTCCGCGATTCGCCGCACGTCGACGCCACCGCTGCTGGGGCGTTGACTTTGACAGCGAACACATGTGAGATTTCATAGAAAATCTACAGTAAGGCTGTTAGCTGTTGCCATCAGTGGTAGAGGATGCAATTAGTAGTAAACATGGCTGACACTGAAGCGGGCGGCGGGCAAAATCATGAAAATGAACGCTTATGAAACGATTTCAAAGTGATGACAAAGAGCGTGCGACGTCGGAAGTAGTATTTAGTCCACTTTTTGCACGCTGAATATGTGGATTAGAGAGTTGTAATGAAAAAATCAAAAAATAGGCAGGTGGTGGCAGGCACCTGACTTGTCTCCTGCAGATTTTCAGCCTCCTTCGTAAAGCGAGTTTCAAAAAAAAATATGCGTCGAAAATTTCACACACGAATTCTTCAGTAATTCAATCAGCCTTTCGTCTGCTGCTGGCGGCTACAGGCCATACAAGGATCGCTGTGTCGTTCCAAAATGCAACAAGAAAAGGACATCGGAGCGATGTCTATGGTTTCCGATGATAAGTTTACTACTCTAGAGATAGTTATCTGTGACCTTGACCTCTGACCTTGAGAAGTATTGCGTAACTGGAACAGGGATCCTTAATTAATCAAACAGGGGATGGTTAATGCAGGCTTCTAATTAGTTTTCCCCTGAAATTCTGAGTAGATTTGCATTTAGAACTGTTTGACCTTGACCTTGACCTCTGACCTTCAAGGTCATTGTGTAATCTGAAAGCTCAACCTTGATAACCTAGGTGTAGATGAAGGTTTTAGGCTTCCACCATCACCAGGTTCTGTCTCATGTTATTTGTGATGGTTGGCTGTGACCTTGACCTCTGACCTTGAGAAGTNACGGCTACCATGGTCATCGGGAATGGAGGCGGCATGCATTAACGGGCTTGCGTATCATAGGCCTATCGTCCATCAGTGATCTCTGTCGTTATCTCTCAATTTTCAAAAGCCGCGTTTACACTGCCAAACATTTCGGTCCAGTTGAAGTGAACCGTACTCGGACCGGACGGACCAGGTCCACTTCATTTGTACCGTTTAGACTGCAGCGGTGAGTCACCGCGCAACCGATCTAAAACGTCGCTCTCCATTTAGTGGAGGTAAGAATCATGCGCGGAATGCACGTCGAGTATTCACGCGAGTGAATCCAATTGACGCAAGGACGAACTGCGCGCATGCTCAATACCGTCTCAGGGAAGTGGACACGGTCCAGTTCGCCGTGCGTCACGTTTACACTGCACATTTGGTCGGGGTACCGTACTCGGTCCGGACCGAGACCACCACCTTCTGGGGGTCTCGGTTCGGTTCACTTCTGGTCGGGACCGGGTACGCTTGGCAGGTTTACACTGCCAGCAGGGGTTTCATTATTTTTTCAGTTTCAGCAAAGTAGCAGGAGACCTTGAATGAGTAAACCGTAAACGGGGAAAACACCCTTATACTTTGCTGAAACTAACCCTCAGTCTTTGTTTTTATTCCGGACCGGTACCTTTGCATCATTTACTTCAGCGACCCAGTCACTAAATTTTGAATTGGCCAGACCATACACGTGCTCCTAGTTCGTTTCCGCGCACATTCGACGAATCGATCGCATCGCCCCCAAATCCTCGCTCTGGTCAAATTGCGAACTAAAGAGTTTAGTTCACAATATGGTCCTAGTGAGGATTTGGGGGGCGCTGCGATGCCATTGTTTCTGGACAGCATGCGCTTGCGTCATCATTGGTTTCGGCGCCAACACTACCGAAGAGGCGAAGTCGGAAGCAGTTTGGTCAAACCAGACGCGGCACATGGCGGAACGCGTTAATTTAAGAAGTCCAGAGGCATGACATATTGTGAATTGTATGTTTTATTCGCCGTCAGTTGATAAAAGACATGTGACTTGGAAAGGTGTTTGGGCATTTTGACAATGTTTGAGCAGAATGTTTTTCTAAACCTCGGCGGGAAGTAGCCGTCGATCACGGCCGAAACAGACGCCGAATTTCGCCGGTCGCCGGCTTCTAATGAAACCCCTGCTGCCACTATTTTTGCCGAACCGAACTCGGTCCGGACCGAGTTCACTTGATTTTTGGCAGTGCTTCAAATTGACTGACAAGTCAATTTCTAGTATTATTATATCAGTTTAGTCAAGATGGGAAACATCTGCTAATAGAGAGGATGCGCAGCTTTCCGACTCCGACTCCGACTTCAACTACGAGGATGAATTGCAGTCTGCTGTGGACATCCCTGATAAAAACGATTTGATAGACGTTTGCAAATCGTAAAATGCCATAACTTTGTGGCAGAATAATTTTGACTCGTAATCGGAAGTGCGCATGAATCGCAAATATCGTAGTCGTCATAGTCGTGTCTCAAAGTCGTAACGACTAGGATTACGACTTCAATATTCATTATTTATCCGCACTTCCGATTTATTAGGCCAATTTTTTTGCCTTCAATTTATGGTTTTTGACGAATTTTAAACTTCTATCAAATCGTTTTTATCAAGGATGTCCACAGCGGATAGGACTGCAATTCATTCTCGTAGTTGAAGTCGGAGTCGGAGTCGGAAAGCTGCGCATCCTCTCTATTACTGTGAACCAACAAGTTCGAATGAATTCTTTGTTTAACATTAAATGAGGGACGGAATTGGTCTACTAATGAAACACATAAGTCAAATTATGTCATGACGCCGTTTCTTCGTCTAAATCCGTGGTGGTCCGACCGTTGGCCTTGTGAACGATGTGACAACCTCTCTTTAACACCAGGTCATTACTTTACACAGATATTTCATGCGTTTATTCCAGCGCAAAAGTGTGCCAGGCATATCCAACTGTCACCTGGTCACCTGTATGTTGATAAAAGCCCCAAAACATAGTTCTTGTAAATGAAAATTATCAATTCGTAATTCGTGAACTACCTAAGATTCACGGCCATCCTGGTCAAGACGCAGCGAATTTGCACGACATCGCGAAAGTGATGGAACGTCATACGTCAAAGTGATGATGTCATAATCGAAGCATATTTCGTATTTCGTAATTCGGAGACGTCGCGGAACCTCCCTAAAAGTAATTTCATGTTCGCAATCCTTGCGCACATCCAGGTTTTAATACATTATTCTGTTGAACTCGAAGTCATTGCTTAAGGACGTAATTGCGATAATACCGTGACGTCGAATGTAATGCAGGGCATGTGTCCAAAGCGAAGCTGATGATGCACAAAAAGCCGAATATTCGCAGATGAGTTAAAATTGCTAGTAAATTTGGGATTTGTCTAACTGAATGGTACACAATGAGTGCTTAACACAAACGCGCCGTTTGGCTCGCATGACCTGCACACACCCTCGGACATT
>NMRB01004114.1:6152-38753 GCA_002633025.1 Notospermus geniculatus | reverse complement strand
GTATAACATCTGAAATTTTTGTGAAAATCAGTCACCTGTAAGGCAATGAAAAATTAGTTGGGAAAAATGTTCCGAAAAAGAACATCCCCTTTCAAAAGACATGCATTTTTGGCAATTTTTTCTTTTTTTGGGAAAAAAATTTTCGAAAAAAACCCGGTCATGGGGGAAGGAAAAGTTGAAAAAACCCGGCGCTCTAGGGGTTACAACGTATCAAGAAATATTTCAGGACAAACCTTACATATACTCCCATCTCTACCTTGAGCCCCGGAAGTTGGCAGGGTGTCCATTTCAAATTCTATTTCAAAAGTCTGTTGTCTTGACCAATCAGAAGCAGGTATCAATTGGTGCGAGGTTAACCTATGTAATCAACCTCGTACCCGGATTGTCTCTGATTGGTCAGTCTATAAATGAGAATGACGGCATCATAGTTGAATTTGAAATTTAGTTGAGCACAACGCAGCATCGTATTCGAATGGAAGAATGCATGGTGGTTTATTCTGGTGTGTGCGAGACTATTTGACGCTTGGAAATAGAATTGAAACTTCATTACTTCCGGGTACAACGCCAACATCCGGTGCTCATGGTAGACTCGGAGATGGAAGGATTGTACCGCCATCATACGAAGACGGTGGGGATAGACAAATCCCAAATTGACGTAAATGGGAAAGATCTGTGCACTTCCGCCGAAATAGCAACAAGAACCTCGGTCTGAAACTGAATGACGTGACGCAGAGAACCCCACGACAGTGACTTGGACAACGTTACGTCAGAGTTGACCATTGCTGAATCACGGATTGCGTCACGTCAGCTGGTTTCAGATCGAGGTTCTTGTTGCTATTTCGGCGGAAGTGCGCAGAACTTGGAATTTGGGATTTGTCTATTCCGTCTATGTTTTTTTGCAGTTGAAGAAAACGATTACACCACTCCGATCGAGATCAACCGAGATGGCCTTCATCAGGGCGATACGGGACCCGAATACATAAATTTCACTGCATCAGATAACGGTACGTTTTGGCAAAAAGACCACATAAAATTTATTCGGACATTGAGTATGACCTAAACCGCGAGTCCCAAGCAAATGGTAACGTTCTGAATATCAACTAGAAATTCTTTTGATACCGAAAGTATTCAATTTGCTGGGTTGGCATGTCCCAAAGGTCCAAATATTATAATGTAAACAACCATTTTGTAAACATTGAATGTAAACAATGAAGTCATGGATATATTATCTTTAACTCTGATGCCTGATATATTTTCCATTATATTTTTAGATTGTTATGCTGAAGCATACGACATACCAAGAACTCCTAGGCTCAACGAAAAATCACGGTAAGCAAATTGTTTCACGTTAAAGCCGTCCCTTCTGCATTGAATTTTACGGTATCTAAGTGAGTGTTAGGACAATGCAGGTAGAGATTGCATGGCCTCAAGGTCCCCAAAATGCTAACCTGACATGCCTGATACGGGCTTCAAAGATTCAAGACCTCGTTTTCGGCACACATTGAAAAAACTACAGGCAGAGCTATATGTCATGTATGTAGCTGTATGTATTCAGACAGAGTATAGGACATTTTACACTACACTAACCTCGGACACGTAAGCACTTCGAAAACAAAATGAAATTGGGCTCATTAGGCTCTATCATTATAAATGAAATGGTCCATGGGCCATGTGCTCATCTGGGTGAAACGAATGAACAACAGGTGTCAAGTCGATATGTTGAAGGGAAGCATTTTATCAGGTTAGAACATTGTTTGTGGTATGAGAGATGAGCCAAAGGCCCTTTTCAATATGACGACCTAGCGGCTATCTTTGAAATGCAATAGAGCTAAAATGTTACAAAATACAGAGGGTATCTACAAACATCCTTATCTTCTTTTGCAGCCAGATGTGATTGCCGAACAGACCTACTCTGAACTGAGACGCAAGAGAATTTAAAGAGTCCACTTTGAGTCCAAGCAGGCTGATAGTGAACAACAGGTTGTCCGCAAATGGACAATGGTTTACGCCCTCCGCTAAGTTACGAGAGCTTCGTGAGTGAGGCCCCAGGTTTTTAGAGGGACATTTTAAATTTTAGCACGCAAGGCGAGATGGCATCTTTAACTACAAATTTACGAATCCTCTACCGTCGTTCGAAGCATGTGAGAGAATATGCACATGCACCCTTGGTCTATATAGACCCTCTTTGACTGTCATGGAGCTTAAGACAGATCAAGAATTGTAGGCCTTATCCCTTGGTCATCCTCTACCGATGTCACTGAGGTCAGTGAACACTGTTGTGGTTTATTCAAGACGACAACATGTTGGCCTTTTTCATAATAATACAAGGTGGTCCATGCACAAGCATACTTCGACTACCCAGAGTCAAAAAACTATTGATTGTAATAGATGGAGAATCTTTCTAGAAGGAAGAAGACACCGGGATATCCCAATTTGGTCCAGTGGTTTCAGCGCCAGACCATATTTTGTAAAGCAAAGTCGAGGCCCTAATCATTTTGAATTTGCAGTTCGCTGGAAGGTTGATAAAGGTCTCTGACATTGCTGAACCAAAAATGGCTCTGCAGCCAAAACTACTGAACCGAAACAAGGTCTTGGTGTTATTTGCATTTTGAGAAAAATCCATCCATTCATACGGGTGGTTTGGGATTGAGGGTATAAAGGAAGTATGTTTGTGCGTTTTTTGGGCACTGTATTTGTATCTATCGACTTTTAATAGTACATGTATACTTTGTTAGCAAAATACTCCAGAAGAATCATCAGAATCATCAATACTCCATCAGTCCCAAATCTATTACCTCAGCATAGACTTAGCGCTAGAGGTCCCATCCACACAAACTGCATGTACATACCTAGATTCAACTGCTAAAATGACAGGGTCACCCTAATCTGCGTGCCACGTGCCAAGCTCCACGTGCCACGTGCCACGTGCCGCGTGCCAAGTTCCACGTGCCACGTGCCATTTTTATCAAAGTTTTATAATAATTGCTGAATTTGTAATTTATCAATTGGGGTGAAGGTCGATTAGTGCCAAAATCCGTGAAAGTGATCAAAACCCCATCAGCCACACTCGGTTATATGATGTGGTGTAGTGACGAGAGTAGTCCACACAGAAAATGTCCACAGTGCTCTGTCGTTGTCACAATGGGCAGAGTGTAAAAGTTCTAAAGTACAGATGTGTTTTGAGTCAAAGTCAACTTTCTCCACAAACCAACCATGTTGGAATGCAGTTCCATTCCAATCAAACTAGACCTGTTCATTAGTATTGTTTTACACAATGCGTGTTACAGTGATTAATCTCAAGGAAATTCAGTAATCAATCCGCTAATTGCATGGACCCCAATATTTGTTCTGAACACCTGGCAACAAAAGGGTCACTGATGAGAGGCTGAAGGGGTTATTGTCGTCCTGGGTACACATAAAGTGTACCCAGGTTCGATGTCGTCAAGTGAAATTGTACCCTGGGTCCACTTTCTACCGTGTAAAAGCGATCAATCCATCCTGAACCAAACCCGCCCGAGGAGGGTGGAGGTAGGTTTCCTCGAACCAGCACCGTGTAAAAAGGGCTATAGTCTGCCTTCACCCCAACACCTACTTTTGATAAAAAATTACAATTCAGCAATTATTATAAAATTTTGATAAAGAACGGCACGTGGCACGTGGAACTTGGCACGCGGCACGTGGCACGTGGAACTTGGCACGTGGCACGTGGAACGTGGCACGTGGCACGCAGATTAGGGTGATCCAAAATGACACACCAAAATCGCAGATGTTAGGTCAGAGACCTGGTTTGGGAATGTAGTTCCCCCAACATTATCATATCAAAAGTGTCAGTGTCAGGACTTTGATTCGAAGATATCAACAGCCTGCTGTGTGGTCAGCAATGTCGACCATCACCAACAGAAGCTGGACCTCGGCAATGCCAGACGTCTGTGACCTTACAACTGCGATTGAGGTAACTTTCATCACATAAATTAGACTTCGATTTCGTTGATGCAAACGATTCTGTAGGCTATAGACACGGCAACTGCACAATGCAGTGGCTAACGTGTACATGTACATCGTGTACATCCGTGTGCAGCGTTCACAGCAAGATGCAAGAGGCGAAATGAGATAGCCTACCCCCTCGGCCTCGCTTCCTTCAACGGACTTTCCTCAGGGACGGATCCAGGATTTCGGGAAAGAGGGGGCGCTTTGTGCTAGAAACATTGAAATCTGCGGTGAATTTCAATGATTTGCTCCAAATTACAGAATTTCAGGGTCGATTTTAAAGATTTTTTGGCCGAAAGGGGGGGGGGCGTGTGGCGGGTGTGCCCCCCCCCTTGGATCCGCGCCTGTTCCTTATACAGAACTTTGTTGGGATAGGTCACTGAGCACCCAGCTCGTCGACATTCTTTACACTGCCTCTCTGAAGGCGCGAAACGAGAAACAAAGTGGTGGACGCCATTTTGGAAACACTGACCGGGTTCTTGGTTGCGTAACCAAAACTGTTGCATTCAGAGTGAGGCTAATGCATTATCCATTTAAAACATACGAGACACCAAGGAAAACTTTAGAATAGAAAAAAGTGTTAGGCCTACTTCTAAAGTCTTAAAGGAGTTCGATGTCCAAGTTGTAAACTAACCAGTTTGTTTACAAACAGTGGTCGGCAAACTACATGTAGTATTATTCCTTCGTGAAGGTGGCAGCACCATTAGCACCCCGTGATCGTTAGTCTGGTGCCCGGTCCAATGCAACTCACTCACGATATTCACGTCAGTACATATTCACTAACAATAGGTGGCAGCACCGCAGGCATCGCGTGGATAGAGAACCAGTGAGTGAGTGTTTACAACTTGGACGTCCAGCTCCTTTAAGTGTATCATTGTGAACCTAGGTGTGTACATCACCCTTATGAAAAATAAAATAATGTAAGAAAGAATGTAAGAAACGTAAGAATAACGAATAATGTAAGAAATGTGTAGAACTGCCTTTTAGATGTATGTATACATGTTGGAAACACATAAGAATGTGAAGTTGAACGTAAGAAAGGTGTAGGGATTTAGAAACTATGTAGGAAATAAATCTGAAGGAAATAAACGAAGGAACTGAGTTGGTGTTTTTCATTTTGAACACTAGTAGCCTATTATAATTTGAGCCCCCAACCAACGACTCATTGAAATGACAACGAATCCTATAATCAGAAACATCCGTGTTCTGTGACGAATGTCAAGATTTGTCGTTGTGGGCAATTTGTATAGTCCTTTTTACACTAGCATGCTAGCTTGGCACCGACCGAGCTCGTGCGCTTTCAAATTCAAGCGAGACAGGCCCTTTTACACTGCAATAACCAACCGAGCCAACTTAGGCCACCAAGAGCCAACTTAACCCACCAAGAACCAACCGAGCCGACTTAGCCCACCAAGAACCAACTCAGCCAACTTAGTCCACCAAGAACCAACCGAGCCAACTTAGCCCACCAAGAACCAACCGAGCCAACTTAGCCCACCAAGTTTCATTGGTCAACTTTTAAGACGTGCCGTCTGTTATGATAATGAATGACGTAAAGGCTAAATCGATTAGTTGAAGGATGTGTCCTGCACTAAGNGGGGGGGGGGGCACTGCTAAACATTGTCTTGTTAACACTGGCAAAAAGTGTACCAAACCATGCTTGGTCACAGCCCGAGCAGTATAAACAAGTAAAAGGGGGTTATCAGCTATCAATCCAATACTAACTTCCTGATAATATCAATCCAATATGCTGATATGACCACTGTTAAGGATTTTACACTCAGCCGAGATATACAACAGATTATGTATTAAACAGATGCTTTCGGGATCATAAAAGGAAGGAAAGCATACTCTATTGTTAAAGGCCTACTACCATGACTACACTACAATCAGGTAAACTAAACTGGACAAAAGATTTTTTCAGGAATCTTTTAACTTCCTGGTAGATTTTCGCAATTTTATTTCCACACAAAGTGCGACCTATTTTTGTATTCAAAAATATATAAGGGTATATATATATATATTGTATAACAAAGATAACCGAACCCATACCAAGTCAGACGTCAAGACAGTTAGAAATATGGCCGACAGGCGCCTTCTCGGAGTATATTTCTTGTTGACATTCATGACATTAGTGTCTCACGTCCATCTCCTTGGTGAGTCTTACATCACTTTTTATTTTTGCTGGTCAACCTTTGTCATATTTGAATATGGTAGACATCTGGAGAAGGATGGTGGCCACTTCTGTCAGCGAAGCTTTCAACCTAGTATCAGTCTTGCCTAATACCACTGGCTGCGATCGGTTGGACAGGATACCAGTCTTGTCACGTTGGTTCCCGATTCTGAGGCATGCCTCATGCATTACGACCCTGGCTTGGCTGGCAGTTCTACACCGCAGTCCTATCGGGGCATCTTTGTTACCTCTACAGACATGACAGACAAGCTATAATCTTTCGATTGATTCAGATGTGTCCCGGTGAACTACGGTAGTCTAATTTTCTTTTCAGTTCCACCAAAAACCCCCGTGTTGTCGGGTTTTGAACCTGCTGCCATCGGATCAAATCGTGAACTCGTTTGTGATGCATATCAGCCTGGGGCAGGAACAATCACGTACAAATGGTATAAATATTCAACAGATATAAAAGGTGTAGAGGACTGGGAGAGGAAGGGACCCATTGGTACAAGTCAGAAGTATATCTTTAATCCAGTCACGTTAAAGCGTGAGTTTCACCAGGGTGGTTACACAGAGTTGGTGAGTGGAAAGTACAAGTGCCGAGCGAGTAATTCTGCCGGAAAAAAAAGTGACAGCGAATGGGGATATCTCTATGTTTATAAACCATGTAAGTTCAATAACTGATGTACATATACCGGTAGTTGTGCTCGAAAGTTAGTGAACCCCATGTTTATAAACCGTGCGATTGTTCGATGCCCTACAATTTCCTTGTTTTCATGAGCTGATGAATAAAACAAAGTATTTATGAGATATAAAGGTGAAAGAAATATTACAGTGATGGATTTGACTCTGATTTCGTTTCGAGTATTATTAAACCGAATTCCTTGCCTCTTATCAACGCGAGCCGATGGTTCGTTAAATACGAATTACATGTAATCTGCAAACAGAATGACTCTGTTTCTCTTTTCAATGTAGGGCTACTAAATTTCAGTTGTTTTTATTTGCAAGAGTGAATTTCAGCCAGTGTCTATTTCAGGTTCTCTGTACACCGTCAGTGTCTCGCGATCAAAATCTGCCACTGGAGGCACATTCACCGTCAATTGTTACATTCCTAATCCAAGTGGATTTACTGTGACGTGGACGAAAAAGAGCGATGCATCATCTGGTGCTAATGAAGTAGCAAGAGCGATCAACCTCGGATGTCGCACTCCAACCATCTCACGTTACAGCTGGAGTAGTTGCAGTAAGCCAAGCAAGACATCAAGAACCTTCAACATTCAAGTTACTAATGCTCAGACTTCAGATTCTGGTTATTGGATATGTACGGATATTGGTCTAAGCTGTGGAAGCAATCCAGTGAAGGTAACAGTCCGAGGTATGTATCCTCTCGCCTACTTGAGATACTGGAAGCAACACTCTGAACGATATTGGGCTGATTTCTAACTTGTCATGCTCGTAACCAAGACGCTCTAGTTGATGCGGAAAAAAAACACACGTTATGATGAAAGATAAGAATTATTTTATACAAATTAAGCAACGTCAATCATTTCTGAGTTGATCAATCATCCTTCACATATGAACCACGCCTTTGCCTTAGGAGGGGAGTTACGTAAAATTTTGTTGCCATTCAGTGGGTCAAACGAGTAAAGACTAGCAAATGCTTTTACATCAGATTGCCCAGTGCAATGTATTCGAAAATTCAAGTAAAAGCATAGTCTTTTTCATATGACCCATTGATGTACCGTAGCAAAAGATACATGTAGGTATCCTGGTTGTTTTCACTTTCAGTCCCCCCACCAGGCAAACCTCAGATCACCGGATTTCCTTCTGGACCAGTGTTGGCTGGGAAACAGCTGAACCTGAAGTGTGTGGCCTCACCACCTGGTGATACATATGACTGGTACAAGGGTAATACCAAGCTGACGACATCTTCAAGTTATGACTTCCAAGTGAAGAAGGAGAGTGCTGGGGTCTATAAATGTGAGGCAAGAAATGCAGTAGGGTCGGCGGTCAGCAGTGGTAAGATGCTTATTGTTTACTGTAAGTATACTGTGAACTTCGGTAGAATCAACACCAACCTTCCGATGGCAAAACTTGCCATCTTGGAAAATACAACATTGGCCTTATTGGCTTAGTACCGATACCATGTATTCATAAAAGCAGCAAGATATGCACACCAATGTAAATGTACTACAAAAATCATGAAGTAAAAGCATTTACTATGTTTTATGAATATCAGCCATTGTCTTGTGAGAGAACGGAAGACACCACACTACCTAACCAAGCACAACTTCATTGTTTACATTCAATGTTGTTTATGTTATTTTGGGACATGCCAACTCACCAAATTGAATACTTTCGGTATCAAAAGAATTTCTAGAGGGACATGACACCAATAAATTACTCATAAGACAAAGAAAGACTAGAGCAATGTCGATGGGAAGCCCATCGCATATCTCCCCGCTTTCGACAGGAAGTAATGGTGACATGGTTATTTTTCCTGTGTCTTTCATATATTGACCCTGGCAGTGTTTATGCCAGAGGGGGATGGGGGGGATGAATCCCCTCCTCAAAAATTTCAAGGAGGGGATATCCCCCCCTCAAGTTTGCAGACTAACCTTTTTCAAATATCACTATTTTCACTTCAGTAGTGTTTTTCTTTAATTTGTCACATTTCAAATGCAATTTTCATGCAGAAGGAATTGCATTTTGGAGTGTAAAAAATGACTCTGGAGGCCATTTTTAACCAACCCCCCCCCCCAAAGTTTTGAAAGAAAAAATTTTTTTTCGAAAAAAATTTTTTTTTTTGAAAATCCCTCCCCCCCTCCTTGACAATCCTGGCGGAAACCCTGCCTGGTGGGAAGAGGCCGAGTTCGATCGAAGTACATTGGGGGTTGGGAGTGTTGTGCACATTAGTGGATGAGTACATAATATATACCAATGTTTCAAACTCCTCCATTGAACGGTGAAGGAGGAGATATCACTTTTGGACGGCTCATGGTTTTTATCGAAGTTTGACCCCTGTGACCTTGAAACTAGGTCAAGGTCAAAACCCCTATGATATATTGTGAAGCTGTCACAGATAAACCTTCACACAAAATTTCATCACTTTATCACAATTACTTTAGGAGTAATGACCATAAATGTGTTTTTCACATAACGCCCCCTGGTGGAAAGACAGGGAGTTGGATCGAAATTCCAAGAGTGTTGTGCACAATAGTGGATGAGTACCTAATACATACTAAAGTTTCAAGCTCCTCCGTTGAACGGTCTAGGAGGAGATATCACTTTCGGACGGACGGACAGCCGGACGGCCGGACAGCCGGACTGACGGCGGAGGGTAAAACAATATCTCCCCGACTTTTTTCAAAAAGCGGGGAGATAATTAGACACACACACACATGTAAACAAAATGTATACAGAAAACGGGCCATATTCTAGAAGATTCCTAAACTCTAAGGTTTATTTAGCTATTGTTTCCCAGGGAGGATAGAAAAGATTAAAGTGGACCTTAGAGTTAAGGAGGCTTCTAGAATATGGGCCAATGATTCCTTGGCCGGCGAACTTCAACAGCTAGTAATTTTCTGTTCTTTGTAAGAACATGAAGGCCTATGCTAAAATTTGTTCCTTGTGGGTCATTGTTGTATACATGTAGTTAAATGATATTTATATATCACTGTCACTTCCTGATTTGAAAATCAGTAAGAGGTGCAGTGGAGCGATCATTTTTGTGTCGTCATTTGAAATATATGTATATGTCACACTATTATGGTCGAAAAAAAATATTCTGCATTCCAATCCAATAATGTTGTGCTTTAGGCCTCGGGACACCCTACTCGGGGCCCAGAAATATAAAAATAGTGCCAATGGCACTGTGCCCGCTTGGCCTGAAGCAGTTTGGCCCCCTAGAGACAAAGTCAAGAATCAGATTTTGCCGAAAATTCATCTGAGTTGTTACAGCCTAGAGGTACATGTAGATCATGCAATGTTTCAAAGCAATAGGTCAAACCGTTACAAAAAGAGCCAATATCATAATTTCAAGCGAACTTTGACCTCCGTGAACTTGAAAAGTAGGTCAAATTGAAAACGTGAGTACTATATCTTATGTATCCCTATTAGATATAGCCATCATAAAAATTTGACAAAGATCCGTCTCTTGGGAAGGGAGAAACAGTACTTTCAGTGATTTTGGTTTTGGCCCCCTAGCGGCAAAGTCAAGAATCAGACTTCGCGAAAATTTTGTCTGTAGGTTGCTGTAACCTAGAGGTACATGTGTACAAAGTTTCAACATGATAGTTCAAACCATTATCAAAATACAGCCCTTTGAAATTTTTCACAAAATGCCCCCTGGAGGCCAAAATAGGAATCCAACCGTGGTCAAAATCGAACTCGATCTAGATCTTAGGCCCATATATACACCCACCAAAGATAAAAAAGATTCGTCAAAAAATAAAGGCGCTAGAGCGCTAACGAGCCAAAAGTTTACGGACGTACCGCCGTACCAACGTACGGACCGCCGTACGGACTGACGCACGACAGACCACCACTCAACGACCCCAACCACAGCATAAGCCCTGCTGGGCCTTGTGGCCAAGCGGGCTAATAACTAAAACGAATTGAACCATGTATGTACAATGTAGGTGTAAATCTTCACTTTGAATTTCAGTGACATGAACAAGAATGTGCTTTTTTGTTCTCTAGTCCCACAAAAAACTATCGTTATCCTGTATTTAAAGCTCCTCATTGAATTTTAGAGTTTTTTTCAAAGTGTTAGGAGAATGCAGGTAGAGGTCTCATAGCCTCGCGAACATCCCCAAAATGCTTGCCTGATACATACTTCAAAGAATCAACCCCTAGTTTTCAGCACACATTGAAAAAGCTGCAGGCAGAGCTCTAATGTATTCAGATACAACATAGTACATTCTACACACACTTTCGTCAGATGACGTAGGCACTTTCTGAATTGAATACTGTGTGGCTTTAACAATGCCCGAATGTTTGCTCCTTATTGTAGATAAGCCAGACGCAGTGGTTGTACCATGTGAGAGGATATCGTTACATGTTGGAGAGAAGCACAAATTCACATGTACAGCAACAGGAGGCAACCCCACCCCGACCCTGAAGATCTACTTCAAGAGGTCAGGGGGTACACCAGTGGAGGTCATTCAAGGTCAAGAGAGGGTGATGGCTAAAGAAGACAACCAGGCTGAGTACTGTTGTGAGGCTACAGTTCCTGGATATCCCACTTTGACTATGAGATCAAACAAAAAGACATGCAACGTTACATGTAGGTATATTCGATTGATGACGATACCTTCCTCACTGGCAAGCGACCACGACGAAATCCCATTGGTCACTGGAATAAAAAGACGACCATGGCAATTTACCACTAACTTCGGGTGATGATGACCAGACTTGGTCCCAAATCAGTGTGATCAGCAAGATGAAACAATTACAGGATAGTGTTTTTTCAAGTTCCTAATCCCAAGGTGTCTTTCACTAATTAAAGACGCTGCTCCACGTGACAGTTTTCTGTCGAAAATTTGCTGTCAGATAGTAACTGTCTAAAGACTATATTGCTGTCATACAGTCACTAGCTTAACAACTTCCACGCGATAGTCATCGGACAGTTACTATCTGACAGCAAACTTCTGAAAGAAAACTGTCACGTGGAGCAACGCCTTTAGTTAGGCAGGAAGGGATATTTGGATCAAGTGTCACTGGGTGAAGCTCAAAGGTCGTTTCACGACGGGTGTGGTGCACAACACACCTTTGACTGTTCACACACCTTCCCTGAAAATACTGACCCAAAATATGCCGTTGGTGCAACGTTCATTATAGGCCGGAAGGGGTGTTCGAGTCAAAGTCACTGGGTCAAAGCTCAAAGGTTGTATCACGACGGGTGTGCTGCGCGAATAAACACATTTGACTGCTCACACACCTTCCCTGAAAATACTGGCCTAAAATTTCCCTTCGTTGCAAACTTACAGGCCGGAAGGGGCTCGGATGGACCGATGTGCCAACTGACTGACGGACGGACGCACCGGGGTTTCTGTATATCAACAATCATAAATTGTCTGATATATCAGCAGGACGTAGCTATTGATTTCAGATATATCTGATATATCTGATATATATCAGACATATATCAGATATATATATATCTGATATCAGTTTATCTGAAATCAATAGCTACGTCCTGCTGTCAATATTGCAAAGTATAAGCAGCAGACGTTGCTTTGCTCTTCTCTTACACAGGAATTTTAACAGTGCTTGACTTCCATTCTTTTGTTTTCCAGTTCCCAACACCAAGGTGTTTTTCACTAATAACCCAACTGCTGCCGTCCAGGTTGGTCAGGTGAAAACGTTTCGATGCGAGACGGATGAAAGTAATCCTATTAGCAGCATAAAGTGGTATAAGTATATAGGATCATCATGGCAGAATATAAAAACTGGAATATCATCATCAGAGAGGAATGGGGCATATGGTGGAAAGATCAGGATCAGTGAAGTGTCCATAACAGCAACAAAGGCAATGAACGGCGTGGCGGTTAAATGCAGGGGAACCTATGGCCTGACGGGGTACGAATTTACCACGCAAGCTGTCACAAAAATGAATGTAAAATGTGAGTACATGTAGCCTATATAAAAGTCCCAGCTCCAACCCCCGTCCAGGCACTCTTCATTTAGTTCATAATGATCATATACTTTGGATAAAATGTGCATTTTCGACCAAAATGACTTTGTTGATTAAATAAAGTGCAATGAAGTTTTGTGTCCCTAAAAAAACAAAAGGCGCAGAATGAGATCGGAACCTCCGGTAATCGTCGGAATAATGACGTCAACTCAGGAATTCGGAACCAATCGGCCAACATCGGGCTAAGGTCTCACCGTCGCCATTTTGTTGTCGATTCAAAGTTTCAGTGGGGCGTACTAAACCACTGAGCGCATGAAAATTCAAAAAGTCACCTACGTCTGGAAGTTATTGAACGATAGCAACTGGATTGAATTGAAAACCCTGGTGAAAACAAAGCGAATCGTCCACATGCCTGCTGTAGAAGGAAGCAGCCCAGCCGCAACACTGCCATGACCGCCATGACGACGAAGTCGTCACAAGTAGTGCTGGAGTACACAGGACGCAGAGGTGTGAGCTGACCGTGACGTGACTCGTGTGAAGTGCGCCACGCCATTGTTTGACGTAACGTCATTGGAGCATTTTTTTTGCACGGCTCATTTCGCTGCACCTCTGCAGCAGGTGTCCTCCAGCATGGCGGCTTGTGTATTACCCGAAATACCCCATTTTTCCTGAGTTTACGTCACTTCCTGTTTGGGATCCACTTCACTCTCAGTCATTTTTTTGTTCGGGCGGGCACTCCTGGGGCCCTCAAAAAGTCCGTTTTTTTATGAAGTCGGTAAGAATTTCGAACAAATCACCAGCCGGTTGACATTTTTTTCATTGTTGAACCAGTTACAGCCAGTAATTGATGCTGCTAGACAGGGGATGAAGCTGGGACTTTAAACTACTATGGTCGAAAAAAAAATTGAGTACCGGTACATGAACGTTTAAGTAAGTTGTATTACCATCATAATCAAATTCATTTGTGTGATTGCCTCCTTATAAAGAAATCGACAAAATTATTTTATTCAGCTACTTTTCCACTTTTTCGGCTGAAAGAAATAATGGTCATTAGTATTTTCATGAACACTGCACTAACATTAACATATATCGCCCCCTAAGAGAGAAATCCGTGAAATATGATTGGCCGAGACGCGTCAAGTGAGCGGTGGACATTTTTCAATGTCTCCCGCCCAAAATGCAAATGTCCACCGATCACAGAAAACAAAATGGCGACAGTTTTTCGACCGCTTCAAATGTTTGAAGTCGAATATTAGGCACTCGAGTTCTGATTAAGATCTATTTTTGTGTCGATTGGCCTAGTATCGGCATGTTTACCACAAATACATCAAAAGGTTAAAAGGAGGAATAGCATCTTCAACAGTTATAAATGCTCGACCTACTGGTCCGCAGCGTCCATGTTGATGTCAATGCGTGGGGTGACCTCAGGCGACAATGAAGACCAGGGGCCGTATGCACAACTTATCTTTTGTTTGGAAAAATAGTTTAAGGGATATTTTACACTTAGGTGTATACGGCCCAAGTTTATTCACAGATCTGTGTGGAGTGCGGTTCTGAGATATTATGATATAGAAAATGGCACCCTTCATGTCGGGGGGGGGGGCAGACCGAAACGCCACCCCTTGAGAAGGCATTGTTGACCGCACACGGTAATCTCAATATATTGTACAATAGGACGAAATTATTCAGCTAGTTTTCCACACTTTTATGAACACTCCTTTACTATTCATTTTCATTGTCTTTTTTTATTTTTCAATAAATATTGAATTATTTTTTGTCTTCAGGGTCGGCTACTGAGTTGAAGATGGTAAACAAGCCAAACACCCCTATCACAGCTGGTGGTAGTGTAAGCATAAAGTGTGAGACAGACAGCAGTAACTCTGGGTCACCAGAAACTATATCATGGTATAGGAATAACCAGCAGATCACATCTGGTGTCACACCAGATACACGACCAGCCTCAGATGGCGGCACAATTTACATCAGTCAGCTGACATTCACGGCAAGAAAGGAAGATAACCAGGCCACGTATGAATGCAAGATAAATGATCAAACAAGCTTGAAGAAAGATGTGACCATCACAGTATATTGTAAGTTGAGTAATAAAGTGCCACTGTATGCATGATGTATGCCTCAGTATCCCTCCCCTGGCGGCAAATTCAGGAACCAACTTGATAAGACTGGTGTCCTGTCCAACCCATAGGGGTGTACATAGCCAGTGGTAACACCTAGGCTAGACTGATACTATGTCGAAACCTTAGCTGACAAAAATGACTGCCATCTTTTTCATCACTTGAGAAGTTCAACGCAACATTATTGTCTGACTAACCCTTCATCAAGTAAGGTGCCATTCCCCAACAGGCCTTTAGATTCCCCCAAAACGACACCGTTATAAGGTGTCGCCCAAATTCCTGCTAATGAATGTCCCCAAAATTGATGTCCCCAAGTGTCCCCAAATTCAGCCCCTCCAAAAGACAAAAACTCCATGAAGACAAAAAGCTTTGTCATTAAAGTTTTCCCCAACAGTTAATAGCTCTCCTAGCATTTCTGAGGAGTGTAATAAATAGCTCTTCTGCAGTTTTCAGACATGAAGGATAGGGTTTTCTTTATTTCTATGACTCTCATAACTACAAAACCCAGTCTCCTTGATGACTGATGGCTACGAGATGGAGATGAATACGCGACGAAAAATGTGCCCAAAATAAGGTAAAATGAAATGGTCCATGGACCATGTGCTCACCTGTGTGAACGTACCAGAAGAACAAATGACAAACGTAAAATCGAAATGCTCCAGGCCGTGAGTTCCAGGGCCATGATTACGGTCAAAATTTCAAGGTCAAAACATTCTAGCTTGAGAATTTTTGACATATGCCGAAGTCGATAGTGGCCAAGCCAAGAATCGAATCGGACCGAAACTTGGTGTCATAGGTCATCTGGCATAGGGGTATATATGTACCAAGTTTCAGGTCAATAGCACCCGCAGTTACGAAACGTGCCACCAAAAGGCAGAATTTTGACCTTTGACCTCTGTGACCTTGAAAAGTAGGTCAAACCAAAAATCCTTTATATATGTAATGTACCCTCAGCAGATTCACGTATGATAAAAATTTGGAGGTGATCCAGTCATTAGTTCAGGAGTTATTGCACTTTTCGTGTTTTGAGTTTCTGCCACCTGGTGGCCAAGCTGAGAGTCGAATCGGACCGAAACTTGGTGTAGTAGGTCATCTGACATAGGGGTATATATGTACCAAGTTTCAGGTCAATAGCACCCGCAGTTACGAAACGTGCCACCAAAAGGCAGAATTTTGACCTTTGACCTCTGTGACCTTGAAAAGTAGGTCAAACCAAAAATCCTTTATATATGTAATGTACCCTCAGCAGATTCACGTATGATAAAAATTTGGAGGTGATCCAGTCATTAGTTCAGGAGTTATTGCACTTTTCGTGTTTTGAGTTTCTGCCACCTGGTGGCCAAGCTGAGAGTCGAATCGGACCGAAACTTGGTGTAGTAGGTCATCTGACATAGGGGTATATATGTACCAAGTTTCAGGTCAATAGCACCCGCGGTTACGAAACGTGCCACCAAAAGGAAAAATTTCGAACTTTGACCTCTGTGACCTTGAAAAGTAGGTCAAATCAAAAACCCCTTATATATGTTATGTATCCTCATTAGATACACCTATGATAAAAATTTGGAGATGATCCTGTCATTAGTTCAGGAGTTATTGCACTTTTTTCGTTTTGTGTTTTCGGTTTTAGCCACCTGGTGGCCAAGCCAAGAATCGAATCGGACCGAAACTTAGTGTCGTAGGTCATCTGACCTAGGGGTGTATATGTACCAAGTTTCAGATCAATAGCTTCAGCGGTTACGAAACGTGCCCTGCTAACGGACAACGACGACGGACGACGACAGACGACGACGGACGACGGACACACAACCATTGTATAAGCTCACCACAGGTGAGCTAAAAATAGAGGGTGTCTGGACTTCAGGGGAATCTAAAGGCCTGCCCAACTCATTCTTTTATGTTTGGCAACTGCAACAGTCCCAATGCCTAACTGGTAACGCAGATCATTCAAATAGATAGATTTGAACAGAGTCTTGTCGAGCCTGCATAAACGAGATTGCATGAAGGTCAAAGATTACGCCGGCCGCCGTGGGATAGAAAACCTCATGCATACAGTGGTGTTTTAAACTCCCTTCTTCATTTCCTTCAACGAATTCATTGCATTACATGTACTAGTCAAATGTACCCGTAGGCCGGGCACAAAGTTGGGGCGAGACCTTGACCTTGTCAAAAGTACCCGTGGGGTGGGCACAAAGTTTGGGCGAGCAATTGTCGAAATGAGCAATTTTTAATGAGTTGTACGTGTCGTAGGCCTACAAACTGAACATTTGACCTTGACCGCAATGACCTTGACCTTTGCCCAGTTTTGACCCATGTCTGCTATCAAAGGGGTCAACACGAATACACTTACCGAGTTTCATCCAAAACGGACCAAGGACCTCCAAAAAACAAACATTTGACCTTTGACCCCAACGACCTTGCCATTCCCAAAAATGGACCCCTCAAGGGCAATTGTGGGGTCAACCTACATCCACCCACCAAGTTTGGCGAAGATCGGCCCAAGGACGCCGGAGGAGTAGGGGAACAAACAGACAAACAAACAGACAAACGTTGCTCAAATTATAGTATGATTACAGCAGTGTCACAAAAAAAACTTTATCACACAGGGCAGTTGTCGACGTCTGCTTGGCTCATCATGCATGAAAACTGCACATATTCATGCATAGAGTGTTCGCACGGTGGCCATGTTGGAGGTATAAACAAAGAATGTTTCGCCAGTCACGGTCTATGGAGATTAACTTCGATTGTTTTGAAAGTCTGTTATTTTGTTGTATGCCTCCAACATGGCCGCTGTGACGTCACGTGCAAACACTCTATTCCCGATGCAGGAAACCCCCGTTCTATGGCACCAGGGCGGAACACAAATCCGAACCTCAATCTATTGTTTTTCCTTCCAGTCCCACCAGATGGAATCCAACTGTCAGAGACAAGTATCACAGTCAGAGAGGGAGAGTCTAAGACCATAACGTGTCGTACAACATCAAGCAGTAACCCCGCAGTTAGTGTCTCCGTCAAGAAGAAACTAGGATCTACAGAGGTCGATATGACTGGTTCTCCGAGTGTGACGAATGGAGCGAATTCAGGGAAGGATGTCAGCGTGGACATAAAGCTAGATACCAACAGGAATGACAATGCTGCACAGTACATCTGTACATTTACATATGCATCAACTACTACATTTAGAAAGACAGCAACGGTGAATGTCCAATGTAAGTTACTCCAGACAAGTAGCACCTGGATGATGACATGCAGGCCTAGATGTCTATGATCATATATTCTCGTGGACAAAATGACTCCGTATCAAATAATATATTGCATTTAGCCTCATCCTGGCGGAATTTCGAAATTTCCTGGTACAAATATGGCGATAGCAAGTGGTACACATTTTTAAATCAAATAATAGGAACAGGTTTCTAAGGTGAAAGACATAGCTTCCAACTGGACTCGAACCCACGGACCCTCGCATTAGGCATCAATCGTCAGCACTCAGGGACAACATGTCTTAACCACTAGGCTAAATCCCCCATCTTCAAAAAAAAGATGGTTCAATGACGAGACTTGATTCATAGATCCCAATGTCTTCAAATCAGTAAATCTGCCATAGCCTATAGAGGCTATGCACGTGACGTCATCAGCGAGGTGACGCCATGTTGGATGGAACGTTGTGACATGCTGACGCAGTGCATCTGACCATGTGCTATGTCCATTTTCCATCCAACACGTGGCGTCATACCACATGACGTCATTTGATGACGTCAGTGCATATAGCCTCTATTGGAAAAAATAAATTACGACAATTTCAAAACAATAGTACCGTTAACGCTGTACTGATTGTAATCTCGTTACAATGAACCGCTGATGTGGTGAGTTGTCTTTCAGTCAATCCGACCAAGATAACAATGATGAAAAAACCACTGAGGCCAGTCATAGAAAAGAATCAATTTCAAATTGTATGTGAGACCGACAGCGCCAACCCAGCGGCTGATATCAAATTCTATAGGAAGAGACTTGGAGAGAACTCATGGGTGGAACTGACCTCGGGGATATCGCCTGCAACTACTGCTGCAGAGTACAACGGCAAGATTCGTCGTAGCACACTTACAATAACAGCCAACAGGGCGGACAACCAGGCCGTGTTCCAGTGTCAGGTGAAGGGAGGTTCCATCCCACTGGCGCAGACCACAGTCACCATATACTGTAAGTAGCTTTGGAAAAATTTCGGTATCGATGTACGTGTTCCGCGCACATCGGTTACGACAGGTCATTGCGGCAACAAGTGGCATAAATTTGAGTCTTCAATCTGAGTGTGCACATCGGACAGGCAATGGTACTGAATGCTGCACGGAAATTGTCGATGTCTTCCGATCGGACCACTCGGGAGTCATTTTGTGGGTCACATGATTCCATCAAATGACCAAGTGTGCTCCACAAATGAGGAAATTCATTGCCAGCGCGCGCACATCGGAAGCGACTGAAGACGACTAGAAGCAACCGTTGGCAACGAGTAGAACATAACCAACTGGCTGGAACTAGTGGCAATGGTCGGCAATAGCGTTGCCAGTGCATCGACCTGTTTGAGCATCTGATCACTTGCTGCTGGTCCAGGTAGTCGCCAACCGTTACCGGAAACGTCATTGCCGGTAGTTGCTTCCAGTCGCAAGGCCGATGTACGCCAGGCGTTAGTAATAATTCTCGCTCTGGAGATAATCCGAGCACTTAGAAAGTTCATCCGGCTAAAATCTGAGAAGTGTCATTTCAGATCCTCCAAGTGCCTCTCTATCTACAAACCCAAGGCCAGTGAAAGAAGGGAATGACCTTACATTAACCTGTGAAGCCAGCGGAGGCAACCCAACAACGTATAGATACAGTTGGTACTATAACAGCAAGGAAATACAGAATGAAAAATCACGAACATATACGGTTAGAGCAGTGGAGTATACACAGACTGGACCATATCGATGTCAGGTCGTCAATTATTCGCCTGGAGGTGTGGCTGATGCGACCCTGAATCTTGATATTTTGTGTAAGTACAGCTGGAATGGACTTTCTACCAAGGTTAAGCTTATGTACATGATGTACATTGTACATACTGGTAAGCCGAATGAAATATTTTTGATGTGCGTTTGCGAAAAGCAGAGCCAACTGCACAGAAAGCCCGATATCGCTACCGGCGCCTATTGGTAGTTAGTTAAAACGTATTTTCGAATCAACTAAACGGTTTAGTTGATGGGATGGTTTAGTAAACCGCCGATAGGCACCGATAAAGCACTATATTTAATCACTTTCTGTGCGTTCCGCCCATGTCGTTACTCAGCTGTTATAGATTGTTCGTTTTTGTTCTGAAAGTGAAACATCGCCCTCCGATACAACGTACAATATACCACTCCAATACAGAGTTAGAGATCACACGCTAACAATAACGTTTACGTTAACGCTATTAGCACGTATTTCATGTAAAAAATATTGTTAATGTTAATGTTATCGTTAGCCTGTGATCTGTTAAATTATGTATTAAAAAATCTCACCCAACCGAAATGTGACAAAATAGCGTGGACTGATCGTGGGGTTGGTCATCATTATTTCAGACAAACCAAAATGGAACCCCGACTTCCCGAAGATTGTGATGATTGCCAGGAAACCATCGGAGAGTATGACGTTCGTTCTGCATGTGATTGCGAATCCGCCACCCACAAACGTAACGTGGTTTGTTGAAGACCAACTGGTGACTGATCCAGGATTTTCAGCCTCAAAGGTTAATGATACGACGTACACCTTGTCTAAGAAAGCCGTTTCAATAAATGATTATGGGGACTACTCTGCTAACGTCACCAACGATGTCGGGATATCGGTATTCGTTTTTAAACTTCAGATCTCAGGTAAGACTTCTTTTCTCAACAGAATTCTAGGCTAAGTTACACCTGTGCAATTTTGCAACGAGCGTGGATAAATTCATTGTTATTTCATGCTGCACTGCACCCAGACAAAGCTTTTTTCGCATGCGTTGCACAGCGTCTGCAAAATCGCATTTGGTGTAACATAGCCTAAAGTAGGTCATGTGTGCGTAGTTGGTTTCCGAGGGGCGCATCCATTTTTTCAGATGTCTGTATCTATCCATCGACCTAAAGCATATAACACTGGCTATACTCCGTAAATGGACTACGCACACGCGATACGCATACATGGACAAGCTGCTTAAAGTGGACGGGACTGACATCGATTTCGCCATTCACATGTACAGACAATGCACTAGTGTGTGGTTCCAGAACAGATATCCAAAATAGAGCACAAAAACGAGATACGAAATGATACAGCATAAGTAACGTCGTCTCCGATATTAGCAAGTTTTCGACCCTAACCGGGGTCTTCCTCAGGCACAAGTAGAGATCCCAGAAGTGAATGAGCTCTAGTAGAGATCCCAGAAGTGAATGAGCTCTAGTAGAGATAGTAGAATGAGCTGGATCCTTCGAGAACGATGATATATTGAGAGTCGCCAAATAAAAGACCTCATGAGATACGAGGTATTCAAATCCAAGACAAGAATGAGGATTAGGAAAAACATTGTGATTTCTCTGCCGGCCAACCACCAAACTCATCACTACATTCAACATTGATTTTATCAGAGGCTAAAGTGACAAACATTAGGCCACAAACAAAATTCTTTACAACCGGTGAGGTAGGCCCTGCTTAACCGGGGGAGGAGATGAGGATTGAGCAAGACATAACTCTAATATCCGTGTACCGTATAAGAAAGTGAACCGAGTGGTGAATTTGGTTCTTATTTCTAAATTTTTAGGTGCACCATACCCCCCATGTTGTCTGAGCATGGTGAGCGTCACAGTTGTCTCGGTCATCCTGACCTTCAAGAGCAACTTTTCTGGCGGATCACCGCAGACATTCACAGTCGAGTATAGGGTAGAAGGCGGAGCATGGCGTGTCGCAGCGGAACACATTGCTGACCCAGGGTTTTTGAAGAGTGTCACCAAGACTATCACGACGTTAAAGAGTAATACGATATACGAGTTCAGGGTAAAATCAGTCAACAACGATGGATCCAGTGATTATGGTGATGTCCTACAAGTTAAAACGAGAGGTAAAGAACTTCAAATGAAACTCCCAAATGTAACTTGCGTATTCATCACAATCAGTGCATAAAAGTAGTATACTTCCGTGATCAGTGTGAGGAATCGGACGTGCTGACTTTGCCTCACAAAAATGGCTCTAGAATCAAAACAACTGAACCGAATCGGACAATCTTGGTCTCAGTAGGTTTCTCTCATAAAAAGACGCGCGCGCTGACACAACGCGGTAAGCCCAACCCTCCTCGACCACTTTATTAAATAGGACAACCATGATTGGCTCTCGCTGACCTAACAATACCATACTCGCCCCGCCTACGATGACAATGGCAATGAATGACCAGCTCGATCGTTCCTGCTGGACTTCAACGCCCCCATGCGACCGGTGTGTTAGAATCTGTTTTCTTTGGAAGAGTAATCAATGAGACGGGCGATCAATCCCCCATCGTGATATCCCAAACGCGCCGCCCGTTGAGCCGCCCTTCTATTGTTTGCCATAATTAACGAGCAGCGCGCGCGGCCCGCGCGTCTCACATTTATTGTTCCATTAATTGTTTAACAGCCCACACGAAGCCCACCTTATTACAACTCAAAAGGTGATTCAATAATAACCGACTGTGGTCGCTTAATACACAGTATACATGTGGTAGACTCTATATGCCAGCGTGAGTTTAATATTGTACAGTGACTTTGTTTACCATTCGCTCGCACAGCCCTTCTGGCGCTGGTCATTCATGGTCATTGTAGAGGAGGCGGGGCGAGTCGTTGACATTGTTAGGTCCGCGAGAGCCAATCAATGTTGTCCTATTCAATGAGGTGGTCGACGAGGGTTGGTCTTACCGCGCGGCGTCTTAGCGCGCGTCTTTAGTGAAATAACCTATTTTGTTTCTAAGAAGAGTCGTCATCGATCCATACCAATTATGTGGGTGCTAGTTGAGTGGAAGTATGCGGTTGCATTTTTTGGGGGGGGGGCACCCTGTATGCTCCCATTTTCATTCTCAGTTGCTGTCGCCACCTTTGGTGAAGTTTCCGTACCAATATTAAGCTGACTCTAGTGTCCCTTTAACCTTTAGGCTGTGATGTCCTTAAAGGACCACAGTATTGCTTCCCAATCCTGCGTTACACCTACCCGCGTTAAGGGGGAGACCTCTATTAACGACTTGGTAAACTACCGCATGCACTAGTCTCGCCCAGCCAGCCGTTTCGTTCCGCAGTACTGCTACACAAACTTGTTCGATCCCCAGCGGCTGAGACTGTAATCATACATTCTCCAACACTGGGGTGAAAGGCTTAACTACAGTATTGGAGCATGGTGCCGGTGGCGCCGGCTGTCGACAGAAAGATGCAATACAGTGGTCCTTTAATGAAGAAGTATTCTATCCAGATTATTAATTTGAATTCAAATTGTAGCAAGACTCATTCCGTTGCAGCTGCTCCAGTCATACAGCTCTCTGTTAAGCAGTCTGGGTCCGAAATACATGTAACGGTGATATGGGTTCCCCTTCATCATCCTTATACTAAAATTCAAATCAAATACTGTCGCCAAGATAATATGGATACATGCGGTTATCACGTAGTGACGGATCATGCAGGCAGCAGGAGAGACAAGCTTCGTGATCATGGAGTCGGCCATGGTGAAGAGTGTTCTTGTCCTGCTTTTCGAGGTGTATGATGGAATAGGATCAGATCTCGTGTATTACTCACCAACTATTGTTATTCAAATTACAGAAGATGGCCCCAACCATGCCAACATTGGGGTAATAGTTGGTGTAACAGTAACTGTGGTAATGGTAATCGTGGTCGTCATCGTTGTGGTTATCATCCTGCGGAGAAGGAACAAGGCTTGTTTTGAGGGTAAGGATGAAGGTGAGTTTTGCGAAGTCGGAAACGCCAACGTGAATGCCAGTCCCACTGTTCGATGGCCCGAGTAGAGAGCACCGAAAAAGAGGATAGACATTCGCGCTGGCATTTTGGGAACAATTCTCCAATTCATCACATGAAATAGTCCTGAAGCAACTATTCATAGTTGCCTTACTGTAAATTTCAAGCTTATTTTGCTTGTAGTTCCATTTCTTCGGAACGCACTTTTCTTTTTAGGTCAGAAACAAGGTCAAAGTGTTCAAGGGCAAAACAATCCAAAAGGGAACCAAAAGGGAAGGGAACCGATGTATGTTAACGTGAACCCAGCATTTGAGGGTAGGTTTAAATTGATTACATGTTATCTTAGGAAGTTAAATTATTGGCGATTTTATCTCCGTACAGTAATTTCTCTGCATTCAGTCATGTTAAAGCCCCTGGCCCGTATGGCAAGTAAAAACAGACATCTTGGTCAATTTCTACGGTGCCAGTTTGACCCATGCAGTGTAATTTTCACTTATCTATTGAGGTGATATTCAGCATCTTAGATCCATGATTCAGTCTCTAAAATCTACGCCAAGCCGCTGGGTGGGGTGGATAGGTTTTGGGAATATGATGATTGCAAAAAGGCTGGAAGTCCACTCTTATTCTCAATCAAATTACATAATCTGCAATTTGACACATAACATACCATCTTCTAGGAGACAGACTCCGAAATTTTGTAGTAAGCAGCTGCAGCCACCGATGTATACAATAATTACCCTACAGTTACCGCATGTGAATACATGTAGTGTTTACATGTAGGCTTACATGTACATGTAAAGTACATAATTTCTCTTCAGCCGGAGAAACCGCCTCACATGGCGAGAACGAGGCACATCACCTTTATCCAGGCAATAAGGAGCCTGAATACGTAAATGTGAATCCAACAGTTAAAGGTACATTTTTTAAAAAGATATAACTTAATATCATGTTGCTTTTTACATGAACTGATAGATAAGAGGTAAATCCTTCACAGAACATAGAAAGACAAAAATACCACGATATTTCCCAATACCCTCGTTTTATGCAACATTGATTACCACCATCCCAAAATTTTCGCTTTTGCCTATATATAGGTAGACCTTTCGTTATGTACCAGACCACATGTGAATACATGCACATTTACATGTAAGCTTACTCATATTCTTCTGTTTTCAGCCGTTGTAAGCACCTCACAGGGCAAAAACGAGGTACTCACACATCACCTTCTTCCAGGCAATAAAGAACATGAATATGTAAATGTGACTCCAACGGTTAAAGGTAGGTTTTGCAAAAAATGCGGCATTATTTGTTCTTGCCTGTCCGTCCCACTCAAGTTGACGTCAATTTAACGAAAAAAATTTATTAGAGAAATTGACCTATAATTAATTTCTGACGGCTTACAGCTTCTCATCTTTTCAGCGGAGGAGACAAGACGAAATGACTCAACAAGCGAACGGCGAGACTACGTTCCAGGTATAGGCCTACCTCCTTTATCAGTTTATAGTCAATTATTGCACGTTCAGTGTTTCAGCTGTTTGTTAATTAATGAGTGAATTTTACACCACACTATTGTTATTATGTGTTACAGAGGTGATCTACGATGACACTGGCATGACTGGACCCCCACCGTCACGACGGAACGAGGTGGACCACATGAACGTTCAAAGTGAGTGTTGCAAATAACTCGTTTTTTAAGAAAGTTTAGGGGACTTGGCACCCCGAATTGGCAAAAAAACATAACCCCTTCAGGTTAACACATATAGAAAGATTAGCAATGCCTAAGAATTGAGATTGCCGGACAAAGCCTATCGTAGACATGCTGGGATAAAGTTAAAAGTTAAAGTTTGGGTTTATAGTCTGGTATCAACAACGGTAGAGGTGTCATCCGACTTTACACTTTAACCCCAGTCTGTCCTGAAACCTTTCAGTAGAACTCGTATGAGCTGCTCATTCAGCGCTACAATCCGAGCTTTTCCGACCGGTACCCATTTATACACCTGGGTGGAGAGAGGCCAGTGAGGCAAAGAGACTTGCCCAAAGTCTCACGCCCGGTGGGATTCGAACCCTGGGCCCTCTGACCGCTAGTCGGAGGCCCGAACCACTACACCACCGTGGCTCCCCCACGGTCGGTGGACGAAGATTGCCCGAAGGTCTTGAATAGGGGAAGGAATTGACTTGCAGCCACACACATGCAGAAAGGCAAATGACAAGTGATCAGCGAGATGGGACTGCAGACCCCGAACAAAAAAATTAACAGGAAAGAGAAATGACGCCTGCATTGAACACCTTGCAGCTACTAATGACACGGCTTAACCTTCCTTCTTGGCCTAGTGGTTAGCGCGTTGGCCTCTGAGCCAGAGGTTAGGCAACGTTGAGCGCCATCACGGCGTGGATAGGTGACCAGCACGTATAAAACAACTTCCTCTTCATCAACCTACACCAAACAAGAGCAACGCAAAGTGTGTGCAAATCCCACCGAACGAAAATTGCCTTCATTGAAATTTTGTGAGCCGGAAGGGATATTTGTGTCAAAGGTCACAGGGTCAAGGTCAAAAGTCGCATCGCACCGGTTGTGGTGTGCGACACACTTGCTTTGACTGCTCAAACACCTTGCCTGAAAATACCGACCCAAAATCTGCCTTCGTTGGAAAGTTATAGGCCGGAAGGGATATTTGTGTCAAAGGTCACGAGGTCAAGGTCAAAGGTCGCATCGCGCCGGTTGCGGTGCGTGACACACCGTTGACTGCTCACACACCTTGCCTGAAAACACCGACCCAAAATCTGCCTTCGTTGCAAAGTTATAGGCCCGGATGCACTGACAGTCGGACTGACTGACTGACTGACGGACACATAGGGGTTTCTCTATATCCCTACTGCATGAACTTACATTCGGTGGGATAGTAAATGACCATTTAATGACACATCAGAGTATCAACATAAACCAATTACTTTTCAGATCTTTCAATCAAGGAATTCAAGATTTGGCTCCTCTCTAAGGAAGTGACAAAATCGACGTATAAGATCCTTGTCAAGCACGAGTTACACAAGCCCAAGGTTTTCATCATGCTGGACCGGGAGTTTCTCGGGAGATTACGACTCAGGCCAATGGCTCAAGAAATCATAATCCATAAGTTAGTTAAGAGTCTTCAGTCAAGTAATCAGCCAATGCTTGATCAAGCCGCCGCAGATGTTGAAGAATATGGTAGGTAGGCCTTCATTGTAGCCTGACTTTTGTAGTCATTGATGGCATCAAACTCTATAGAGGCAATTTCATGATGTTGAATACTGCATAAAATACTATAATTATAGCGTGTACATGTATGTAACCCTGTTGGGTTTTGCCGGCGGTATTAAGTAGCAATCATCGCTCAAAACTCCAACAAAATGTCATTTGGAATAAAAGAGGTTAGGGAGGCCTTCATTGATGAATCTTAAAGCATACTGCATATTGTTTGAAATTTTTCTGTTTTTTAGATCCTTACGCCGACCCCTACGACGTTCCAGATAACCCATATGCTGAACTAAATATCACGGTAAGCAAAACAGTTTGATAGTGGGCAGCAAACAACAGAAAAACTCAGTCAATGGGGGGGGGGGGTCAGCAGATTGTTATACACTGTAACAGAGGATTTTACAGAAAATTCCTGCAGCAGAGTCCCAGTAAGTGGATCTGTAAAATTACAGACTTAAAAGATGTTAACAGAGACTTGACTGGAGGCTGACCAAATTATATTTTCCTACTGCTCCAAGAAAGCATCATTACGGAAAGTCCAATTGAGTCCAAGGAAAACAAATATATGTAAATTTACAGAAATGGGGACTCTGCTGCAAGCAACTTCTGTAAAACCATGACATATAATTTCTAAAGCTGCGTTTACCAGACATCCGGAATGTGGTATAGGGATGCGGAATCCCCGACGGAACGATATGTTGTATGCCAAAATGCATTGCATTTTCCACTTCCGCGTTCCGCAATCCGCGTGTCAGCTAAACGTACAGTACAGGTCACAATTGACATCCCTAAATTCGCGTAAGTTACGCGTAAGACACTCGTAACTTACGCAACGTCTCACGAGCTATGTTACGCGTAACTTACGAGGTGAGTTTATACGCGGTGAGTTATGCGAATTTCGCTAGCTATACGCAGTGATTTACGAGGCGAGTTACGCGAAACCAAAGCCGTGAGTTACGTGTAAGTTACGCGTAATTTACGAGTAACTTACGCGAAGCCGTAGGGATGTCAATAGGAGCTGTCAGCGAGTTGAACACTAGGTGTCACTAGGGCCCAATTCAATGCATCTAGCGGACCCAGTCATTATCGATCGAGCAGCGATCATAATAGATTTCCTGTACATTTGGTCCGCTAAGACTGTGCTGCCATCTGTTAGCAATAAGCGCGGCTGACTGCTCCTATTGTGACCTGTGCTGTAGCCTTTACACTGTAGATGAATTCTGACAACTTCATACAAGACTTAGCTCATAACCCTCTTGTGTCTAGACTACCCTCTTGTGTCTAGACTAAATTTTGCATTTAAAGGATTAAACTCCCTACGCAGTTGTGAGTCGTGCCTCCTTCGGTTTACCCGCTCTCCACAACTGCTTAACTTCGTAAAATTCGCCGCGTTTGGTCAACAGATGGCGTCAGGGCCTGGCGCGAATTTTACAGCCTATCAACAAGCTGCTTTCAGAACTATGGCCCATTGGCAACGGATGTTCTTGTGCTACCATGGCTACGAACCGCTCGGCCAATGAAAAAGTGTCTCAGGCCAGCTTCGTTACTGGTTGCTCGGTGCTGTCATTGGTCAACTCTCTCAGCACCATCTGTTGACCAAACGCGGCGAATTTTACGAAGTTAAGCAGTTGTGGAGAGGGGGTTAACCAAAGGAGGTGCGGTACAGAACTGCGTAGGGAGTTTATTTAAGGATATAGCAATTACAAATTCTCCATCCAAGCACCTTTATATTTGCGTGCATTCCGTCTTTCCATTTGCAGCCAGATGTGATTGCCGAACAGACTTACGCTGATCTGAGATCTAACATGCGAAAGTAAAGTAGCGAAATGGAAGACCCATACTTGACGTCGCGAACGATGTTAGAGGAAACATCACTTCAATATCCATGACTGTGATTTCACAATAAAGCCACTCTGCGAAACATCTCTGAATCATTTCAAAAACATTATGTAACAGAACATGTTACAACTCAACTGTTTTTTAAGTTGTTTCTAAAAAACCTGCAAAGAAATGACATCAGTTTCTTCAGTTTTTTAACCTGATTTTTTTCAATACACAATGTTTCTGAAATGTTTCAGAGAAGTTTCACTACGGTATGTAGACAGACTATTTATCTAGGGGATATACATGAATACTATAGTGTGCCAGAAAATTGGTTACCTTTCCAGCTACCCTAACCCCCTGGGCTCCTGGTCTATAGTTCATAGATTTTGTTCACATAAATATTCAGGATGAGTCATTCAATAGACTCTATCACTCCAAAAGAGTGCAGCACCTGACGGGACAGCGTCATGATGTCCCGACGTCATTTCTGAACGCCAGGACGTGACTCGAAAAAAATCTGGTTGTTTCACTCAGCGATTATGACGTCGTGAAACAATCTAATTTTTTTTCCTCTCACCTCAAGACATCATGAAATGACAAGCGGGACGTCATGATGCTGACCCCGTCAGGTGCTGCCCTCTTTTGGAGTGATATTGTAAATTCATTAACATCAATTTGTAACCGTACCAAACTCTACTTACCGGTAGAGATCCTGTCGATACATACATGTAGATGTGTACATAGATCCAACTGTAAGATAAAGAAACATAAATGTACAGATTCATCATACAAATCTAATCTTGTGATGTCCCGGATTCAAGCTGCAATAGTCGAAATGAGATAGCAGGGCGCTTCACTGAAAACTCTGCTTCATCAAAATGACGAACTTTGTTCGTTTTCCATTGAGTGAAAATGACAAGTCCACGTTCGTCATTTTGACGAACCCATGACAAACACAAACACAGGGTCGCATGACATACACCCCTCTTCGTCATTTTGATGAACACTTGTTTATGTTCGTTAAGGGTTCGTCAAAATGACGAAGGTGGACTTGCAATGTCATTTTGACGAACTGGATTACTCAGTTTGGTGATAAATGAAAACGAAGCTAAGTTCGTCATTTTGACGAAACAGAATTTTTCAGTGTTTCTTCAATGGACTTTCCGGAGGATATTTACATGTAGCTAATGATATAAAACATGCTTGGGATACATGTATAGGTCACTTTAGTATCCGGCTCGCCGACATTGTTTGCACTGCCTCCCTGAATGTTCGAAGCAAAACAGAACGGCGGACGCCATTTTGGAAACACTGACCGGGTTCTTGGTTGCGTCACCAAAACCAGCTATATTCAGAATGAGGCTAATGCATCCATTTGAAACATACACACGAGATACAAAAGGTTATTTTAGAATGGAAAAGTGTTAGATTCTTTGGGAGTATTACATGTAAGTGTATCATTGTCAACCAATGTCTATACATGTATATCAAATGTAGGAAATAAAATGGAGGGAAATAAACAAAGAACAGAGTTGGTGTCTTTCATTTCGAAAAAAGAACAGTCAGCCTATTATCATTTGAGGACTGACGAAGATTTGACTTATGAGCGCAACCACCTTGCAGAGCATTCTAGAACTTTGAGTGGAACGCTGTGGTTTTTCTGTATACAGAGAAAACGGCCTGTGAGAGGCAAGACACAGGCGGCGGGCAATAATGACGTTATTTCAACAACCACCATTGGCAAAATTCGGCCAGGAATTGTCTCGTGAACTCTGTGCCGACGTAATTGTATTATTGATACTTCAGGCACAAGAGAGTTCACCCAATCGAATCACAAAGAGAACAAGAGACAATAAAAACAGTCAGCCGCCCGTTTTGCCAAAAGATGGCAGCAAAGTTCTAGCGGACCAATACACAGGAAAATTCACGCTGGATCAAGAATGACTGGGTCCACTGCATGCATTGAATTGGGCCGTAGTGACACCTATTGGTCAACTCACTGACAGCTCCTATTACTGGCCGAATTTTGTCAATGCCGTTGGTGGAAACAACTGTGACAACATCGTCATTACTCCCGCCGCCTGGTGCTGAATCATGAACGGCCGGATTTACGCTTCCTGCGCATGCGTCTCTTCTCAAAGTGCAGACCGGGGTGAGCCTCTATCCCAACCCACTGTTATCGACGCAACAATAAATCCACTCTATAGGCCTACTCATATCTCCAAGCCGCCCTAGGCCAAAATGAAAACTGGGGTGTGTTTCAATATTGATTGGTCACCCAAGAAAATGGGGCAAAATTCAACTTTGAAATGATCACAAAGATTTGTGCCACTGATTTTCCAAAAATCAAGTAGTACAGTAATTACTACTAGGCCTTTAGCTATTTAGTTTCTCCATCTGGGATGTACATGTGTACAGTGTACACTTATTTGGAGGAGGGTACCGGTATCAAAAAATATTGAACTTCCCAGCAAATTGTATGGTCGAGTTCCGTCCGACACCAAAACTTCTTTCTATTGTCAGACTTTAAAGGGTTAATAGATCAATCAGTTTGCAGTGTCATAATTTAGAGTTCCATGATACCAAGATCTGATATGGATATTGTAGAGTTTTAAGAAACACTAGCCTGTCACCAGTAGACAAAAGAATGGTGACATTTTTTTTGGTGTCAGACGGAACACTTTTTGAAACACACCCAAAGTTCCGCCCTTACAAAAATGTGCCACGTGTAAATGACATTACCACCAAAAATGTGTAAAAGTGCACATTTTTGGTGTAAAATTTGCCCATTACCAGGTGGTAATGTCATTTACACGTGGGACATTTTTGTAAGGGCGAGTCCCCTTGATTTTACATTTAGCACAGATATACACAACTGTACAACAGATTCTGTCATTCAACAGACAATAGATTCATATGATATGATATTGATATCACATCTATATGACCAACACAGCGAATATTTACAGTATTAAATGGTCGGGACACAAACAAGATCACGATGGATCGCTTAGGTTTGTGACCTTTCGGGAAAATATTTTAATAAGAATGAGTTTTATATTAAATTATTTCACCGTATTAATAACAAAGCTTCCAGGAATAAAATGAATCATAATACTAAAAGGAAAGCCTACACCTCATATGAGTAATGGGGCTACTACACTACAATCGGGTAAACAAAACTGGACAATAAAGCTATTTCCTTGTTGGGTTTTGCAATTTTAGCTTTATACAAAGTGCGACCTATTTTTGCATTCAAAAATATATATATTATATGACAAAGATGAACCGATCCCATACCAGTCAGACGTCAAGACAGTCAGAAATATGGCCGACAGGCGCTTTCTCGGAGTATATTTCTCGGTGACATTCATGATATTAGTGTCTCGCGTCCATCTCATTGGTAAGTCCAACTTCGCTTTTTATTTTTGCTGGTCCCTTTGTCATATTTCAACACGGTAGTGATCTTGTCCGAGGCAGGCATTTCGAGGACCAGATGCTTTCGAATCCTACTTTCTGCCAATGTTTCGAAGTTTTTTCCAACACTGCTAGTCGACCATCTTGTCCAAACAAGGCCATCGACTGCGTCTTTAACCTTGTCCCAATCATGTCATCTTTTGCATTAACTCATATATTATACTAGTAAATGAATCCAACCCCTA
>NMRB01004113.1:32697-44771 GCA_002633025.1 Notospermus geniculatus | reverse complement strand
AAATATTGTATTTTTTAGAGTCATTGCGCGGTTGGGCGCGACAAAGTCACGTGCACGTTTCCATCACGGTACCGCGTGACGGCCCAGTCTGTTTAATGGGTCGGCACGAATCTGACTGGCTCGAAATACCCCAAGCATCAAACTGTACACAGTGCCGAATTTCTACGCAATATCGACACTGTCATCGATCGGCATCCGCCATTTTGATTTTTGCGGCCGCGGATGGATATGTGATCAGGCTTCGCATATCACAACCATGATACTCCGCGCCCCAGAACCTTGCGCGTAAACAACACTACATTCATGCCTAAAGCTGGATTTAGCTGCACGCGGTATGCGGATTGCGGAACGCGGTAAGCGGAAAGTTCAATGCATTTCGCATACAACAAATCGCTTCCGCCGGGGATTCCGCGGCCCTATACCGCATTCCGCGTGTCAGCTAAATGCAGCTTAAAGCCTCTCCTGTTGCAATCTATGTGTCTCAATTTCGAAATGAACATACAATAAATATACATTTCCCTGAACTTTATGAAGTGGAATAAGTGTATAACGTCTGGGAGATGTTTGGTCACGTGGGTAAACAAAATGCACGCGGTCATGGACTACTTTGGTCTCAGAATAACTGAAAAACCTCGATATTTTGCCACAAAATGATTATGCTTTACAAATATTTTTATCATGTCTTGCATCTAAGCCTCATTTTGACCTAGGCATGCCTATATAATATAATTTATGTCTTCCTGTGGACGTATAACCGTGCACTATCTACTGCGCATGGCGACGCTTGTTTATTGAGTGAACGGTCGACCGCTTTACAATGGTAAGGAATCCTTACACATATTATTGCGCTGCACTTCTTTTCAACATGGCGGTGGCTGATCGATACTAGAGGGTGTTATTCGTAACGCCCTCTAGTGTCAAGAATGCCCAAGCATGTGACATCGAAAAAGATATACATGTAGATGGCGTGACATCATCGACCTTTAGACTGACCTGTGCCCCTTATTTGCATATTTTAATGGCGGACAGCTGCAGCCTAGTCTCTGTCACCCAGCCGCTGTTGCGAATCTGGAGCAACACTGCGGAACAAAACGGTTGGCTGTGCGAGACTAAGTGAAGTCAGTGAAAAGACTCGATCTACTTTTTAAAATCAAGCAATCTTGCTCTTTGTATAATCGCTAACCAGTCGTCGTGCTGACGTCATTCTGATTATTTTTAGATGCTCAAATAATTGCCATTGAATGTGCGCCTCAATTACATTAAAAACTTCGTCAAACTGCCATGGGGGTTACGAAAAGCGGTGGAATAAACTAAAAGACGGAACTACTCGAGTTTGAAACGGAACGATACCAAATGGATGATAACATTAATGCGTTGTGCATTAAACACTTCGGGCGGTGAATTAATCACATTCTGCAATAAATCTGCCATGATCAAAAGCGGTGGATTTACTCCCGTTTGCCAGAGACGGAACAAAGGACGCTGACGTCAGTCAAATCAACGATTTGCCGTCTGAACGATTTGGCGCCTTTTTAATTTCAGTTGTAAATTGATTGGGGTGTGGTTTTCAAGGTGACTGTGATAATCCATTTTGATTGCGTCATTTGCATTAACCCTTTCTGGACTGATATCGAGAGAAGACCAATGTTGGCACTAAATTACGCTTTGGCATCGTAGGAGTTACACCGAAGTGAAAAAGGGCACAGACTGAAAATCTCCACAGTTTTAAAGCTGACGTGAATGAACAAAAACTGGAGATTCCAGCTTTGAAAAAGACCACCACGCCACGGTGGTGGTCAAGAGAAATACAAACGACCATAAGGCACTTTCAAAACACCTCCAGAACATGATAGACTACCAGCATATTTGGTGGCGCCACTGTATTCTCCATGAGTCTGTCAATGGAGTAACATCGAGCGATGGCGTCCCGATGACGTCAGCAGGTCGAAGGCGTTATGTTCTTTCGGAACCAGAGAGGAAAGTTGATCACCATTCTATAGTATTCACTTCTTGTTGACATTTATGGTGTTATCCAAGCACCAGTTGAAAACATTTATGCATTCAAAAACAATACAACACTCATTTGACGTACATCAACGTCATCAGATATCATTACATATACGTTGCGGAAAATTCTTATTTTATTCCTTTGGCCATAATTACCGTAATCAATTAAATATTCTTTCTACAAATACACACACATCGCGCAAGTCATGCATGTATTACTGCTCAGACCAAGTACATTGCATTTCTGTGAAAATATATTCAAATAACGAAACTATGGCCAAAGAAATCAAATAAGATTTATATGCAACATGTTTGCAATGATACCAATTGGAGTTTCTGAAACTCAGACGAGTGGTGTATTATTTGTTGATGCCGAAGTTTTCGCCATTGTACCATATATATCAACTGGGCGCAAACACTAAAGAACCCTGACCAACCTCATACTCGGTTCCTACGGATCGTACTAAGTCTATCAGGCTCTGTCACTTGGACACTATCTCTTGATGTGTCCCGACTGAAAGCCTGAGACTGAATACAGTGGCGCCACCAAATAGGCCGGTAGTCTATCATGTTCTGGAGAAACTCCGAAGGGCGTTCGCACTTCTGTAGACCACCATACTGTGGCGCTGTGGTTTTTGTTCATTCACGTCAGCTGTTTTAAATACATGTCGTTCAACCTTTCCCACCTCGCCCCTTCCAGTTACAGAAACCCTGTCACCCTATATGATGGATTCCAGTGCCTTTTAAAGGTCACCTGAAAGGCATTTCAAGGTTTTTTCTCTGAAAAGTGGTTCGAGTAAAAAACAATTCAGTGAAAGTTGCATGAAGATTGGACCATTATACTAAATTTAAGATGTTGTTTCTTCTACATGACAACCAAACAACATGGTACCCATGGTTGTCCAGGCGGCGGGTTCATGAGTCAAATGGGCTATCCAGAAATTCAAATATTGCCCTCAGAATCCATATAAAGGAAATAACTGCAGTACGACTGACTGAACAAGAAAAATGCATCAAAACTACACCTAACTGCCCAAGTTAAATGAGTTATTTCAATGTTTTTTATATGTTTAAAAAATCCAGTGACATCACAAGTGCTATTCTCCGCTGCCTGACATGGTTGCCAGGGTGTGTAGTCATCCTTTTTAAATTCCCATAACTTGGAAATGGGTGATCCGATTTTCATGCGGTTTTCAGTTTCATGCTGCCTGATTAATGCTCTACAGCATTACGCAGAAAACCAGAAGTGGGTGAAACCCTTTCAGGTAACCTTTAAGCGTTTTTACAAATTTTCATTTTCCAAAAAGTAGGCCTCAAGCGACGACCTTTACGATTTGAAAATTTTGTGTGTAGGTCTGAAGACGTGAAATGACATCGCTGAAAAATCGGTTCGTAACAAACCAAAATAGAACTCAATTCTCTTTGGGTCTCACATTTGTAGAGCGATGTTCCACCGTGATAAGAAGCTGTTTGACCTTTCGCTGGTAAATAAATCAGACATTATTTGCGTTGTGACTGTCTCGTTTCTCTTGGCCTTGTTATGTCGCCCTTTCCCGCTCCGGCTAACAGACGAACATTGCTAACCAAACACCAAGCCGACACCAGCCAACCAAACCGCTGATGAGTGATGATGATATCGTCGGGTCATCTTTCAATAGGAGCAGTCAGCCGCGCATATTGCTAACAGATGGCAGCACAGTCTTAGCGGACCAAATGTACAGGAAATCTATTATGATCGCTGCTCGATCGATAATGGCTGGGTCCGCTAGATGCATTGAATTGGGCCCTAGTGACACCTAGTGGTCAACTCGCTGACAGCTCCTATTAGGATGTCCACGTCTGTCACTTTCATATGGGTGATTATAACCGCAAATAGAGACGTTGTGAGTCATCTCTTAAGTTGGGATGTGATCTCGAGTCGTAGTTAACTGAGAAAGTCGTCGGGTTGAGTCGTAGCTGACAAAGACAATTGGCGTCGCTGTACGTGTTGGTCATCAGGGTGTTGGTCACGCACCTGTAATGCATGGCCAGTGCATTTACCATTAGCAATTGCGAGATGCCTGTGCTCATAGATTGGTCCCAGACCTTCGTTGGAAGGAACGGTTCGGACACCGATAAAAAGACGGCCAATCGCCCGACATTTTTACTTTGAAGAATTATGGCTATCATTGAATCCAAACGGCGCATGGTGAAGAACATCATCCCGGCGATGAAGACTAGACTACCCTATGAATGATCCCTTGATCTTCTGTGGAGAAGCTTCCTTTTACAATAAGAGAGCAGCAGTGCTGCCACCTATGGGATTGTCAGGCGGTTTACATAACTACCATTTTACAATGGAAAGCTTTTTGTCGATGGCTTTTAGAGTTTCTGAGTTTTTTTCCCTGTGCTAGCTTCTACGTCTGTTCAGAAGATCGTCCACTATGAATTCCTTGTGCGTTTCATTATAAAACAGCAATGTATAGAACTGCGGAATGTTCTTCACCATGCGCCGTTTGGATTCAATGATAGCCATAATTCTTCAGATTGTCCAAGATCGATGCGAATAGAAATACATGAATTAATCATTCTCACTTATCTCAAAATCGGACCTAAGACACATACAGTTAGGCATTCTATACCATTCTTGACATTTCTATATCCGATATTTCTGGAGATTAGAAATGTTTAATGCATTTTTGGATGAAGTGGCTTAAGCGGGCGGAACAGAGCTATAAGGTTGCCAATAGAAACAAGGATAACTCTTTAATGTCATTCTCCATGAAGTGAGCAAGAGATGGGATTAGGAGCCGTGGCCATAAACTGTTGGGACCACGTTTAATGTGATCAGCCAAAGGTTAAAGAGGCTGGTACATGTATTTATAAAAGTTAGCAAATGCTTTTGCTTAAGATTTGTACAAAACCTGAAGTAAAAGCATTTGCTAGCTTTTATGAATACCAGCCAATGTACCACGGATATTTTCGCGCGCCACGAAAATCATTGTTTATTTCCAGTCTTTCTTTGTTTTATATAAGACAAAGAAAGACTTTGTCCAGTCTTTCTTTGTCTTATATAAGACAAAGAAATACTGGACAAAAAACAAACAAAATGAGTAATTTGTTGGTAGTATGCCCCTCTAGATATTATTTTGTTAACGAAAGTATTCAATTTGGTGGGAAGGGGTAAGAAAGAAAAGTGGAAAATCAGAAGTGGGAAATTTTGGTATTTTGCGCGAATTTTTCAATTTCTCAAAGAAGGAGAAATTTTTTTCCCATTTTGAGAAATATCGCCCGAAAAATCAGACAAAATGTCTTGTCGTTTTTAGAAAATTTCTCAAATTTAGAAATCAACGTAAACGTTATAAACGACAACGTTATTTTTATTCCAAAAATACAATATAATAACTGATTAATGCGTACATGTAGTATGAAAAGTAACGTTGTCGTAAAATGTACGTTTATCGTTTGATTTCTAAACCTCCCTATTATCAGCTCCAAAAGACAACATTTAGTTAAGTTAATTTGCAACAGAGGGAAACCGCGCCGGAGTGCCGGTAGAAAATATCTGCTCTCAAAGTGAGTCGCCCTCTCTTTCACCACAAAGCCAACAACACACCAGGCGACATCGCAAGATCTAATCGCCACCGATCTTCTCGCCAGCCACCGCAGGCCAGAGATATGTGCTGCTGGTAAGAGCGGGTCCGAGCGGATCGAACCGGGGAACCACAGAGGTGACAGGCGCCGATGTTCCGTCTGACAAACCAGATTTGGTCATCGTGTGCTGACTATACGATAGATTTATCTATTTTACATGAAGTAGAGTCAATGAATGATTCAGACAACACCTTTGAAACCAGAACTGGTAATTAGACCCAGCATTGATTTACGGACGTCAGAGTGGCGCAGTGGTACCATCAGCAACTGTCACCGCCTAGAGGTTCCAGTTTCAATCTCCGGGCACTGCGATTTCCACCGCCTGTACTGTAATAGGAGCTGTCAGTGAGTTGACCAATAGGTGTCACTACGCCCCAATTCAATGCATGTACCGGACCCATTCATTCTTCATCGAGCACCAATCACGTGCATTTTCCTGTGTTGGTCGGCTAGAACTTTGCTGCCATCTTTTGGCAATACGCGCGACTGACTGCTCCTATTGAACTGGCCAATGTTTTCTATAGAACTAAATATTGCCATATTTGGCTCTCCGTTCTGAGCCTCGAGGGTTTGTGCCAGAAAAAAATGTTTTGGGGAAGGCACCCGCCTTGGTCCCTCCCCAAAACATTTTGGCGGGGGGTCTGGGGGCCCTCGCCCACAAAAATTAGGATTTTTAAGTCCCTGAGACGCGATTCCCAGGCATCTGACGGCGTTGTTTTTTCCCGTGATTTGCCGGCAATTCGCTGCCGCTCGTGTCGATCGTTATGAAAATGCATTTGCCTGATGAAATAGAACTTTAAGTCATTTTTAAAAAGAAGAAAAAATAATGAAAATTGACTGCAAGTTAGATAATATGGGGATAATATTTATGATGTTTTGAAAAGAAAAAGACAAGTTTTTAAAGAAAAAAAATCTTTCTTTCTGAAAATTTTGGGGATGGATTTATCCCCAAATAATTTTCTTGGGGATGGAATTCTCCCCGTTCTCCCCTCTGGCAGAAACCCTGCTCTCCATTCCATGTAAATAGACCAAAAATAATCACGGATGCTCAAAGCATCGCGTTCCGTTCCAACTCCAACAAAGGTTCTGAAACTACTGTCACGAAATCGCCGAGATAATTGTCACGAACTCACCGAATAGAAATGGTTAACAGTCAGGAATCATTTTAAAAACGTTTAGGTTTCGTGACTAAAGATAAAGGTACATCCAGACAAAAAGGAGCACTTGGACGACGAATCCCGGGCGACGAATCTGCTCGAGTTTCATTGCTTTATTTTCATCAAGAGCGTTTCGTGATCGGGTCAAACCCACATGCAGTTTCGCATTACCGCGTCGCCGAATCACTGCTAGCGATGTCTTGTTTCGAGTGTCAGGGGTGTGTCACGTCTTCATTCCAGTAACCTCTCGGGTGATGGATGCCATCTCCTAAATAACAACCTCGTTCCCAGGGGTCGTTCGCCTTCTGACAATATGGCGGACGCTTCACCAAACCCTGGAATCCAACCTCGTCCCCAGGGGTCGTTCGCTTTTTGACAATATGGCGGACGCTTCACCAACCCCTGGAATCAGCGTTGGGTTTAACGCCCTTGATGGTTGACGGGAAACCGTCAAATGCACCCAAGAATATACCCAAACGAATTTTCAAAATATTTTGGATCAAATCACCTCTGGGATCTCTTCTACATCTATGCGCCTGAGGAAGACCCCGATTGGGGTCGAAAATTTGCGAAATATTCGGAGACGACTTTCCGATTTATTGTATATTGTGTGTCGTTTTTGTGCTGTTTTTTTTGGATCAAATCAAAAGGTTACCTATATCAAGGTTTGAAGATTTTTTGTAAAAAGAATTTTATAAAGCACAAGTAAGTATTTTTGATTAATTATTTTGACTCGTACTGCCACCTATACTTAGACCAAAGATCCCGGTTTTAAAACTAAAGCTGATTCCAGGGGTTGGTGAAGCCTCCGCCATATTGTCAGAAAGCGAACGACCCCTGGGAACAAGGTTGAGGGAGTATGACCTCTTCATTCCAGTAAGCTCTCGGGTGATGGACGCCATCTCCTAAATAACGCTTCACATCTCGTTTCAATTCTCGAAGGGTGGAGCGAGATAACGAGTTTTCTCGCCGATACTTTCTCGCGGATGCTCCAAAGAAGGGTTGCTAATGGAAAGAAGTAATTTGTTCTACTGGTACCCAATGTGCCTAACCGTCTTTGAACCCGAGACTGCCAGGTGAATGTTTTATGAGCTGTGCGGCCGATGCGCTCGCGAGATTCACCCGGGATTAGATGTCGGAGCGATAATGGCTCTATAGCATGATGGAGTGACCGAGCACATCAGGAACCTGACCAGATCTATTTAATCGCCGCTGTTCGTGTCATAAAAGCCACCGGCGGTTGATTGGAGAGGGGTAAATGGCAGCAGGAACAATCAGCCGATACGGCGTTAACGATGAACTGGGAGGTTAGAGTACTTGGGCTGATAACATCTCCAATCGCGTATTAATTCCGTTTCCCCACGGGTGATCGCATAAACGAGACCGTGTAGGTGGCAGTTGAAATAGGAGGACGATTTATCTCGAAGAAGAAGGCTAATTCCGATGTCATATTTATTCCTTTGACCACTTTTTAGCACACCTTGAAATATCAAGGCCAACGGTCACTTCGCCTTCGGACTACGCTCACGTGTGGAAGGCGGAGCGATATGAAACCCTTGATATGATGGTTCTATAGATGCTATAAGCGGAGAGTGACCACAAGGGCTTTAGATAATTCTGGAGGGCAAAGAATATCACACTGTTCTCTTCAGAATTTGAAGAATATTTTCATTCTTCAAAGGAGTATTCCAAAGTATGCAAACTGATAAATCTAAAGGAGTACAATGTATTTCACTCTTTCAGTTCTGGAATGGATGAGTATTCTCTCTTTCAGTTCTGAAATGGATGAGTATTCTGAGATTTCAAGGAGTATTTTAAGCAAATACTCCTCTTATTCTAGGCCCTGTATGCCTGACATCAGAAAACATTCGTCATGCCCAAATACGCACCAACATCCCATCGTTTAGTATTTAATCTCTACCGGTACTATCCGCTCCGTAGTTTCTCCGACCATTCTTTGCAAAGCCGACGACCGGATGTTTTTTTGGTTTGGCAAAACGTCGAAGTGTTGATAGAAAAAGCCATGCGATATATGCTGTATTCGAAATTTCAGGGAGTTTCGCTCGCTTTTGCCTTCTGTTGCTAACGCCAAGATAATAGGGAGGTTTAGAAATCAAACGATAAACTTTTAACGTAAGCTTTACTACACATTAACCAGATTTTATATTGCATTTTCGGCACAAAAATAAAGTTGCCGTTAACGTTTACGTTTATCGTTTGATTTCTAAACCTCCCTAATGCTGGCACTGTTTCGTGCGACCTAATGAAAAGTATGAGCGAAATTCGCCCTAAAAGAGCTAAAGAGACTGCTCCTTCAAAAAGAGCGGAATCCCATGACTGGTGCCCAGAAATGCAGAATCAAAGTTTTTTGTTTTCCTTCACAACATACATGAGTTGCCTGTGTCTATATTGCCGATATCTTATTATAGGCTATGTTACAAGAATTCTGTCATTGGCCGAACTGAAAATTCGCTCTTTATTTTTTTCGCTCTTTCAAAAGAGCAGTCCTTAACTTAACTCTTTCAGAGCTGTTTTCGCTCTTCCTTTTTAGAGCGCACCGTCTGCATTGTGACTTTGTGACGTCAGGCTCATCCCGCCCAAGGTCCATGGCAGGGAAGGCCGTTCAGTAATAAATACAAGAGATCGTCTCAGCTCAAGTCAAGAACACTGGTGGAGTGGTAGGCTTGATCCAGTTCCGAAACACTTGCGCAAAATGAGCTCTCAATAATGGCCCTCCATCAGGCGGGACGTCTTATTTGACACGCTATAGTCGTTCAGCCAAGAAATCGTCCAAGTATCGTCGAATCGCATGCAATACGAAAATGGTTCAACGACTCTTGAGAATAAATTTTGATGGAATTTTGAAGTCGATTTTAGGTTACTTCAATATTCAGTCCAAAATTCAAAGTAGAATTCTGACTGAATTTTAGATTTTTTTTTCAAAACAAAAAAATCGGTGGCAATAAACGGGGCTCTAAAAAGTCTTGTATGATTGAAACTTGACCTACCTGCCTCAATGTGACGGAAGAAAAATCCTTATTGCAATTTGGACAACCGCGGGTGTATCGGGTTGACGTAGATTTCAGAAGCAGCCGACACTAATTATCCAGAAGTTTGAAATCAGCATGTTGAGTGGTGGTCTATTTCACGGGCGGTGTTTTTTAACCAATGCTTGAGAAGTTGATGAACGCGTTATTTTCCACCGAATGCTAGAGGAATCGGCATGCGCTTCTCGAACTCGGCGGCGTCGACCGCGTGCTGAGGCGCCTGACATTTACGTAATCGTTGCAAGCTCAGAAGTCGGATGAATGAAGAAACTCCGAAAAATTGTAGGAGCGTGTGTTTTGTCGGCGAAATGAAAAATCCTAGTTGCAAGCTCAGAAGTCGGATGAATGAAGAAATTCCGAAAAATGAAGGAGCGTGTGTTTTGTCGGAGAAATGAAAAATCCTAGGCCCAGCCCCTTGCCAAGTATTTATCTTCCTCCACAAATAAGGGGTGGGTTGTGAGATAGGAATCACCCACAAACTTGATGTGCGGCCGTCGTGTCATCCGTGCAGTATGTTCATTGCATCCGCGCGGAAGCCCCTCCCCAATTTTTACATGGGCGGCATGCGCGGGGCGTTCTCCCGACTGGGGAAAGGTAAGCGAAGTGGGGTGTGGTCACGGGGGGATTCTTCCGCTGAAAGAACTTTGAAAAGGGATTCTGAGTCAATGACAGACGGACTTTACATAATTTTTTGGTGAAAAAGAGGATACGTATCTTTTGAACCCTGTCACCTGTCCTCAGAAACTATAGATAAAAAAGGTGCGTATTTTTCTCCGTCCTTTATCACACTCCGCCCGCCTCTGACCCAGTCCCAAAAGAGAATTTTGTTTCCTTGGCTAAAAGCGGTCCATACCATCCAATATTATTGCCCAAATGGGATTATTTGCTTCTGGTATGATGGGAAGAAGAAAGATTGGCAATAATATTGCCCATTTTGATCCTCATATTGTGCAATAATATTGATCATGTGGGTCCCTTCTCAACGGTACGTAAATGAGGCTACCAAATCACTTTGGTTTCTTGGTTTCAGTCCCGACCACGCTGGATTATTGGCTCAGCGCACTCCCGATGTCTCCTAGAAAGGAAAATGTCAACAGGACAGCAAGAAAGATGATATCTTCATTACCATCCCTGATTGATTCATTCTGGACCATAATCACAGTGATAGTTCCTGTTACAGAGTGCGCAGCCCTGGGCACTCCGGAAACAAAATAATTAGCCGCTCTATTCCTGGGGGAGTTATAGGCATGACAGGGGTTTGTTGGTCTTCTGCGGCCGAAGGTTGCCGATGGAAGGCTAAGGCCTCTAATGAAACACACACACACTGAAAAACTGCTTCGTCAATGAAACACACACCGGCACTAGTGAGGTTTCGCAAATCTAACGAAAAACGATTACGAAATACGAAATTCGACTTCATTTCCATGACGTAACGTATTTCAGGGGATGGTTGGGTGCCACAAATATCGCCTGCTGCTGGAGCGTCTTTTAACGTACCGGTATGACGTTAGACCGATAGAGTTACGGTGTATATTAAACTTTGAAATTTATCTCTGGTTTTCAATTCGTATAGATACGAAGTGGAAATTTAAAAATTGAAGATGCACCATAACTCTTTCGGTCTTACATGACATGCTAAAAGACGCACTGGCGGCAGGGACGTAGTTACCAACCATCTCCAGAAATACATCATAATGAAGTTGAATTTCGTATTTCGTACTTTGTTTTTTGTCAGATTTGCGAAACCTCCCTATTGGCTCGACCGCTTCGGTTCCGCTTAACCGGGGAGGGTACAAAGATACGCAGATACAAACAAAACGCGGTGGGTGCTGATGTGACTGGGAAACTAGGTGTGGTCGGTGGCTCCATAATTGGGTGTTGTAACATGAATACAACTATCTGATAAACCGTCCTCTTCAAAGACATCCCTTGGATGGGTTCCTAACGTGATATAATTATCAGCCAGTAACGCAAAGCTGGTTATATTTACAATTAATGACGATTGCGTCGGCAGTGATTACAATTCAGTGACAGATTACATTGTGTACTATGAGATGGATGAGGGAATCTTATGCAATATGTCATCAATGATGGAAGACCTATCACCCGGGAATTGACACGCAGGCTTCTAAAGGTTAGGAGGCCAGTCTGACGTCTGGCCGCCTCTCCACCGAGCTTTAGGGCATGCTCATTTTAATATTTGGTGGACAACTTAGGGTGATCAAATCGA
>NMRB01004113.1:16172-27383 GCA_002633025.1 Notospermus geniculatus | reverse complement strand
CCCCCCCCCCCCCCCCCCCCCCGTCTCTCCAGAGACCTTGAATTCATGTCTGCAGGAAGTTAACTTTGAATTTGAGGATTGATATTTCAATGGAATTTGATATTTCAGTGGCGGTAAACTACTGTTATAAATGTCATGAATGGTCGACTCTATAACAGGGTTCTATCTAGGATTTCAGATGAGCACACTGCAAACTTTGTGAAAATGGCACTTCAACCCAGAAAAGGGTACTTTTCATTCGTGACATTTCTACTAACGGAATTTGAGAAGCTTGCCAGTTAAAAAGGTCCTACAAGTCTAGTCAGCAGCCAATTTAAGCCAGTTTCTAAGGTGATATGATCACAAGGGACCATGAAAAAGGGTCTGGGGGCACTGGAACCTAAAAAAAACCATTTTTTCAGAGGCACAGTGGCGCCCCCTTTTAGTGGCATGGCACAGCGCCTCTCTAAAATGGCCTAGATATAACCCTGTATAACCCCATGAGAACTAACAATTGATTCTTCATAATTTTTCAGGAGAAGAAGGCTGAAACAGCTAAACATGCCGACAAAATTAATGCTGTAAGTATAAAAACGATGATTGTTACCGGTACATCTGAAGATCTTGAGGTGAAGGAAGACCTATGAATTTTTATTGCCTCTCACCAAAGCTATTCACCAAATTTGTCCGAGGAATTCCAAACTGCAGTGGGACGAAGGATACTTTTCAGATTTGGCATGACAGTGCAACATCTATTATTATATCAAGTATCCAACATAGAGCACAAAAAACAACACTCAAAATGATAGTACAAGTAAAGTCGTCTCCAAATTTCGCAAATTTTCGACCCCAACCAGGGTCTTCCTCAGGCACTTTCTAGTCAAAAATTTGCAAAATTCGGAGATGACTTGACTTGTACTATTATTACTATATCAATGTAGTGTAAAATATGAATGATTCTATTGTAGTTTCTACACCTGGGGCCGTATGCACAAAACATCTTAAGTGTAAAATTTCCGTCAAACTAGTATTGTTCCAAACAAAAGATAAGGGAAATTTTACACTTAAGGTGTTTTGTGCATATGACCCCTGGATCGTTAAATATTTCACTTCAGGCAACGTATTCTACTGGTGCAGTGGCTGCAGGTTTCACATCTACTGTCATGGAACCAAGAACTGAGCACGAAGCAGGTAAAAACACTTCCTATTTTCCTGCAGGGTGAAGAAACTAAAGGCGCCGCTCGACGTGACAGGTTTCTATCGAAAGTTTGCTGTCAGATAGTCAATTATTGCTCTCAGACAGCAATAATTGCTGTCATACAGAACTGTCAGAGAGCAATAATTGACTATCTGACAGCAAACTTTCGATAGAAAACTGTCACGTGGAGCAGCGCCTTTACTACATGTATCTGAAGTATGTGTACAGTGAATTTCTGGTAAATTTAAAAACTTTTGAATGTCTCTTCCAGCCATTGTGGATGAACACTTGCTTATCTATGAACGAGTGAAGAAAAAAGCCTACGTACGCATACTCACCAACTTGGGAAATTTAAATGTGGAGCTTCACAGTGACATGGTAGGTGGTACATGGGAAAAGGCAGTTTAATTTACAGCACAAATCATGGCTTGCTTGGTCTAGAAGTGTCACTGCATGTATTTTCAGTTTCTGAATGTTGGTGTCATATGTGACCCGGCACAGCAAAATGAGTCGGAAGTCGCACAGAAGAAGACCAAAGGTGGAACCAGACAGCAACCACAGAAATCGACCAAGTCAAATTTCACAATGGGCAGACAATCCTGAAATCAGCGAACCGTTGGTGTCACCTTGGACATGTTGGGTCTTCTTATGTGCGCATTCCGACTCATTTTGTCGTGCCGGGTCACATATGTTAACAACAAGAATTGGGACCATAGCCCATGGCCTCAATAGGTGTCACCAGTGGTTTAAACTATTGAAATGAAAGTGACATCCTGGTCCTAGTCAATTTCCCACACAAAAGGCGTCCATTAGGACCTGGTTGAGGCGTGCTGCCTTCTGTTGTAGCTATGATCTCGTTGTTACACATCAAAACCAAAGGTCTCAAAGGAATAAAGCATATTCTGTGGCTTTTAAGCAGTAGATGAATGAATTATGAATTAGGATATATTTGCTGAAAACCTCTGGGGTTCACAGAAAAAAAAAGTAAAAGTATAGGGCCTAAAGGGTTACCGGTAATTGAATATCAGTAGGACTTTTCAGCTGCAATTTTGATATTGCACGATGTTTCTCTGTCCATTCTCTTTCTTGATAGGTACCACGAACATGTGACAATTTCATCAGGCTTTGCCAGAAGGGGTATTACAACAACACGACATTCCATAGGTCCATCAGAAACTTCATGGTAAGTTTTATTTTGATAATAACCGTAATGTGCCTCGGTTTTCACGTCAAAAGTTGTATTTTGAATCACACATCTTGGGCCGAATTCACAAAGGGTGTTTTGCTTACGGTAATCAGCATTTAAGTTCACAGTTATTCAGGTTATTAACCTAGAAAAGCATTGTTTTGCTGCCTGTATGCTGCTTGGTCAGCGGTGTTTACCTGCAGGATAATCACCCACTTTCCTTGTTTAGCGTCATTCAACTCTTTTCTTTTGTCCTCCTTGACGTAAACGTAGGAATATTAACCGCATGTAATTATCCTGTGGGAAAACGCTGCCGATCAAGCACCGTACAGGCAGCAAAACAATGCTCCTTTATTAGGCCTTTAACCTGAATAAATATGAATTTAAAACACTGATTTAACCATGGAGGTATTCTTTATTATACCTCCATGATTAAACTAAACACCCTTTGTGAATTCGGCCCCTTGTTTTTCTCCAGGTGGACAAATTTTATGCCAGATTACCGGTATTTGAAAAAGGGCTCTTTCATTAAAAAATTCTTTGAATTCCTTGCATGAAAGAGTTATACCATTAACTATCTTGAACTTGTTATCTCTGTTCTGTTCCAAAAACTATCCCCACACAATTTCATTAAATGTGTTGACACAGGCAGAGACTGGACAAAACTTAATGAAATGTACAAAATAAGTTCTTTTCAAGGTTGTAATAATTTAAAAGAGAATCTTTATCTCTTCAAATCTTGTCATCAGCATTCTTTGTTACCCCCTTGTAATTCTAATGGTGGAATGAATTATACTAATCCAGTTAAGCCATAGGTTCCTAAAGGGATCATTTACGGTATTGATGTAGTTCACCTGGCTGTATTCCAATTATGGTATACTATTTTTTAAAGGCCATGACATTAAAGCAAAATGATATCCGTAAAAAATTCCTCCTGTCGGAAGCTGTGTCTTTCACCTTAGAAACCTGTTGTTATTTCATGCCCTTTATTTGTATCTCCTTTATACATGTGACCCATTGTATAACATAAAACTGTCTGGGTTCGGAGATAGGGCTACTGGCAGGGTGCTGAGGTACACCTTGTTTAACATGGGCCATTGAACCATCTTGTTTGAAGATGGGGATTTGGCCTACTGCTGGTGATTGATGTAATATGCGAGGGTCTGTGGGTTCGAGTCCGGTAGGAAGCTGTGTCTTTTACCTTAGAAACCTGTTATTATTTCATGTCCTGTAATGCATTACAGGTTACACTTCCACAAAATACTTTTTTCAAAATTATTCGTAAAACTGGTTTCCAAGATCTGAAATCAGTTGTGGTTCTCTAAATGGCCGTTCAGCCATCAGCAATAAAATTAGGACTCGGATCACAGGCTTGGTTGGATTGAAGTCTGAAAGTCGGTATACTGGTAGTTGAATATGGCTATCGTCTAGGTTTTTAGCTCAGCTGACCAAAGGTCAGCGGAGCTAGTCAAATAGGTATTCAGTGGCGTCAGGGTGTCAGTCCAGCAGTCCATCTGTCCAACTATGCCCGACGTTTTGTAACCGTAATAGCTAGAGACTCCAAATTACATCTGAAGGTAGCCCTGGGTGAACTCTCCTCGGAAACAAAAAATGAGCGCAATTTGACCTATATTAGGCCCACCAGGGGGCGTTTTGTGTAAAATGAAATATCGCAATATCTCGGTCCCTATGATAAATATGTAGACAAAAAGTGATGGGATAGATAGGTTGATATTTTCTACATCAGTTCAAAGGGAAGTTAATGCCAGATCTGTTCACCAGGGGGCGCTATTCAACAAAATAAAAAACAGGGGTATTTGAATTTTCGCGCCTTCTGCGCCAGCGTATCATTTGCCAGTGTCTGACGTCATCATCATTGGAATTCACAGCTAAGGCCAGGAGTCTGCATTCAGCAGTTCAATCGTCTACTTCGNACCCGAAAATCATCGAAGTGTTATAACATGGGAACGACTTCAGATTTTCTTGTGAAATTTTGTGGACATGTTGCTTGTGAGTAGACATTGTTTCCTTTCGATATTCAGCATCATTCGATTCAAGGTTTGGCCAATAGGGGGCTAAATGTGAGAACAGGAAAAGTGCTATTTCTCCTGAATGAATGGACGGAACGTCACCAAATTTTTATCATTGGTATATCTAATGACGATAAATAACATAATACCCGGGTTTTTCATTTGACCTACTTTTCAAGGTCACAGAGGTCAAAGTTCGGCAAAAGTTACGAACTTGGCACGTGTCGTCGTTTTCTCACCTAGCCATTTCATACCTTGCATAAATGTGTACTGGAGGGATACCTTCTGAAATACAAAGTTTCGGGCCGATCGCACATCCAATATGGCCGCCAGGCAGTGTTACCCGAAAATCATCGAAGTGTTATAACATGGGAACGACTTCAGATTTTCTTGTGAAATTTTGGGGACATGTTGCTTGTTAGTAGACATTGTTTCCTTTCAATATTCAGCATCATTCGATTCAAGGTTTCGCCAATAGGGGGCTAAATGTGAAAACAGGAAAAGTGCTATTCACGCCGCCACTTCGAAAACCTGGTTATTCGCCACGCCCAGCGTGCGCCTTGTTTAGATACGTTTGGTTAGATACGTGTTCTAAACTCACTGATAGCTCTCCAGGGGCCTGTGCCATAACGCACAGCGCCATCTGTTAATCAACGGTGACACTACGCTAACCAAAACAAAAACAAATAGTGCCCGCCGGGCAATATCTTTCGGATGTCTCCCTTTAACTGCAGTACATGACGTCACAATGGCACAAATTTTAGTCGCAAACTGGTTCAAGGTTGGCCTACCTAATTCGCTGATATGTACCAGTGAAGCCGGGGGCATCCTGACAATCACTTTTCCCATATTTTACATTTATAAATAGCAGTACTGGTATTTGATATTCGGATTTAGCATGCCTTGGGCCACAATGTATTTGATCGGACTCCAAAATTGCCAATCCGCGGCCTGTTTTGGGCAGCCTACTTGTGCATAATCCCTTACAGATTTCCTCGCCATTGTGATATCCTCATGAAATATTCCGATTGCCTTTGCAGATACAAGGTGGTGATCCGACGGGCACAGGCAAAGGTAAGCTTTTCTTGTTTATCTCTCCAATTCTCGCAGATAAATTGATATACTGATGGTTTCTTTCTCACCAACAATTCTGAGTCACAGGATTTCCGCCAGAAAAAATATTTTGGGAATGGACCACGGCGGGTGCCGAAGGCACCTGTTCAGGCAGGGGGAGGGCTCCCCAAGGAAAATTTGGATTTTTAAGTCCCTGAGACGTGATATCCAGGCATCTGACGGCGATGTTTTCTCCCATGATTTGCCAGCAATTTGCTGCCGCTCGTGGTGTCAGTCTTATGAAAATGCATTTGCCTGACGAAATAGAACTTTAATCATTTAAAAAAAGAAAAAACTAATGAAAATAGACTGCAAGATAACATGATGTTATTATGTTTTGAAAAGAAAAAAACAAGTTTTTAGAGGGAAACAAATTCCCTCTTTCTCCCCGTTATCCCCTCTGGTAGAAACCCTGCTAAGGTACCAGTAGGTAATTGGCGGTTCTAAAGGCCTGAACACACTGACGTGATTTGCTTAGCGATCTGACGCGACGTGAAATAGCGGCGATAATCGCCGAGAATGGTTCCTATTGATTTTCTTACAGGTGTTCACACTAGAGCGATGGTACAAAATTAGAGCGATTTCTCGTGCTTGGCCGTGCGCGCGACAAAAATCAGATTGCAAAAATAGCAATTGAAGCGTTTAATCGCTGCGTGTTATTGGGTGATTTTGATAGATCGCCAGAGATTATACGCCTCAGTGGGAACACTTTACCAAATTCGGCGCGTGGCGTCTTGTCGAAGTGGAATATCGCGGCGATTTTTGGAAAGCGACAAATCGCGTCAGTGTGTTCAGGCCTTTAGCGCTTGCTTCCCACATTGCCACACACAAACTGTGCGGTGACATAGGCAGTGCGTATTGAGAACCACTAATGACCTCAGGATGAACTTTCAATAGCCAACTTGTTTGTACATTTCAGGAGGGGAATCAGCGTGGGGGAAGCCATTTAAAGATGAGGTGAAACCCAACCTGACTCACACGGGTAGAGGTGTACTTAGTATGGCAAATTCTGGACCCAATACGAACACATCACAATTGTGAGTAGTGCCAGTCAAGGCCATTTTCATGTAGATTTTCTGATAGTCAGTGGTGCAAAACGTAAGACTTTGGAGAGTCAGGTTGAAAAATGTCCTCATAATAGGCCTATTGTTTGAGTTGTGGCAGTCATCCGACCGTGTTTGAAGTTCACAGTCTTCGAGGAAGACCTGGACTTCTTCTGAACCACTTCAATACTATATTCTAAACCACCTTGGTCAGAGTGAGCCTTGTTTTCAATGGATAATGCATTAGCCTCGTTTTAACCACACCTAGCTTTGGTGTCGTAACCAAACACGTCCACCATTTGTGTTTCTCGCTTCGAGCATTCAGAGAGGCAGTGCAAAGAATATGGGCGAGATGGATACTCAGTGACCTATCCCAAGAATGTTTTGAGTCATTAGCTAAATATCCTGCAGAAAGTCCGTTGAAGAAAGCGCCCTGCTATCTCATTTCGACTCCTGCAGCTTGCTGTTAGGCCTAGCGCTGCACACGGATGTACACGATGTAGGCACGATGTACATGTTTGTTACACAGTACGTGATTCACTGACGTCGCATCATTGACGTAGCGTCCTCCGTGAACCGGACACCTAAAATGATGTCAATGATGTCGCTAAGGTCACTTCGCTCACAGCGCCGACCTGTCGTGATAAACAAAAATCGCCGTCCTGATTGGGTTAAGTTTGTAGTCTGCAGTTGTTGTTCACGTCTACCAGGTTTCTCCTTGGGTCCATTGAATTCGTACAAATTATGTAATCACATGAAAGAACTTTCCATTGTGCTGTTAGTGATGCACAGATTCGTAAACTCCATCGAGAAAAGAACTTCTGCTTGCCACATTGTTCTCGCAAATTTTATCACACGTCGTGTTTTTCTCACTTTCAGTTTCATAACATATCGGTCGTGTCGGCACCTGGACAATAAACATTCTGTATTTGGCAGGTAAGGACTCTCTCCTCGATCACTTAGCATTCCTTTAGACAAAATCAGGGGCTCTTGAATATATGTGAGGCTGCAAAGGAAAACCCATTGGGTGTCGCATTTATGACCCACAGCAAAACCAGTCGCATGTCGCTCTTAGCTTGGCAGGTTGAGACCAAATGTTTGTCACTTTCAATATTGTCTGTCTGTTATGAAATCTGAAATAATCTATTTCGTCCATTCTCTTCTGGTGTCATCTTAGTTCGTTTCGGCTCACCTTTCTGAGCGACATGCGACTGGTTTTGCTGTGGAGGGTCACATTTGAGGAAAGTGTTAATGGCCTTGGTGAACCCACACATTTCAATAGCGGAAATGAATTTAATTATAGGTAAACAGTGTGTGGCAGATCAACGCACAGGTAATCTCCTATAGTCCTATGCCGCCTCACATATTTTGATATGACTCAAACTGTTTGTTATGGCTCACAAATTCTAGGAAGGATTATGTCAAATGTTTTCACACAGACTAAGTGTCTGTTTCCCTCCAGTCACACACATTAACAGGGTGTCTACAAGTCTTGAAAAGTCTTAAAAAATCTTAAATTTGGAACTTCCATTTTCAAGGCCTTAAAAAGTCTTAAATTTGACAATTTCTGTAAGAAGGTCTTAAAAACGTCTTAATTTTGACCTCAAGGTAATTTTGGAAAATTCTATTCTATGTACTGTTCTCGGAATTCGGCTCTGAAATGCCGGGAAATCCAGGCTTTCCAGCGGCCCTAAAAATCCTAAATATCCCTAAATTTTTTTTCTCTCCCTAAAAATCCCTAATTTCAGGCCAATTTTGCCGATTTTCCCTAAAAATCCCTAATTTTCTCTTTTCTGGTAATCCCGCGGTGCCACTATAAGTGTCGATGTGACTTGCATCTCTTGAAGTCCTTGTGTCATGCTGATGTTAGTTGTCATATTGATCAAATCTGGTTCCCTTTTGGATTGTAATCCAGGATGCAAAAATATAGGTATGCCCTGGCTTGGACGATGTGCTAAACATTGATTTGATTACCACTATTCAGCATGACACAAAGACTTGCCAGACACATGGACAACTTACATGTATCATCCCAGGCTTTTTATCTGATTTACATGTATTATAATGCAAGTATGATCATAAGTTGCTGAATGTAAGTATTTCCCCGACAGCAAGAACGAGAGGCCCACTGGAGGGCCACAAGGGGCAGACTGGATGGACCACAAAAGTGGCTGCCCCCAGCGGCAAACCGGTGGATTTGGACCTTATAAGGTAGACCACTGGTAGACCACCGGTGGTAAATGAGGGGCTTTTCTGGTGGACCACACTGTACTGTATAGCTGGGAGGCCCATGGTGAACGTTCATGGAGTCATTAGACATGTTAGAGGGAAGTGAGGGGACCTTTGTAGGGCAATGAGGCCTACATTACATTAATGTGATTTTCTTTGATTTCTGAGGGTGCAACCACTCTGCACATATACACAGAGGAGGGCTTACTCCAGATCTAATGACACTTGGCAGACAAAATGTCCACTGGTGTTTGCCACCAGAGGCCCACCAGTATTGCCATCAGAGGGCCACCATTTTTCCCACCGGTCGCCCGTCAGCAGAAAATTGGGGGCTGCTGCTGCTGCCCCCATGCCCCTGGTTTACCACCAGAGGCCCACCGATCGCTACCGCTGCCCCTCTTATCTGCCACCGAGGCCCCCTGATGCTTGCTGTCTGGGTCACACCTTTTGAACACATGTTAAAGGCCCTAAAAACACCCTGAAATTACCTTAAATCCTCCCTAAATATTCCTAAAAATAATCTAAAAATGCCCTAAATTTTGCCCTAAAAAGTTCCAGAAGTTGGCTGGACAGCCTGGGAAATCACACCTCCAAGCTTCTAAAATCCAAATTTTTCTGGGGGGTCCTCGCCTAGGCACCTCCCTCCAGTGGCTACATTGATCCCTATATCATTTTTTCCTGCCGGAAACCCTGCCAGGGAACTGTAAGGGGGCGTCATTTAGAAGAAAATGTCTTAAATTTTGTCAATACTTGGTCTTAAAAAGGTCTTAAATTTGGTGCTCCGCAGGCTGTAGACACCCTGATTAATCTTTTCGATTTTCGATCTGTTTTGTTCTTGGTATGGTACATGTCAGTGTGATAAGATATTCTGTTTATTAAAAAAAGTACTTTCTACTTTTTCTACTGCTCAGTACCGATCATACCATTAACATATTCAGCCAAGTTTGTTGCTAATCCATACATGTATATGTTCATTTTAGGATTGTTGGTGGCCTAGAGACATTAGACAAAATGGAGCGGATAAAGTGTGATAAGAAAGATAAACCTCTAGTAAGTTATACACACATTCTTACCTCTATCCTGGCACTTTAGGCCACGCTTATTTTATTTTTGGATTACGGATTGTCATCGCCATTTAGGTACATGTAGGTAGGGAGGGGGAAATAAACAAGAGGCCTTACTCACCAATTTTTATTTGCGGTGGTATTACGGACAATCAGGTTTAGCAGTCTCGCTCAGTGACGTCGTCTCAATCTACAGCGCCATCCATGTCAAGCATTGTCATAAGTGGCGGGATGAACAGACTCGTGTGTGCAAGACTGTATCGAGCGAAAAAATGGAACATGACACGGGGAAAACTACGACGATCGTTCGCGATTTTGCTTGCCGCTTGGAAAAAAGGAGCTTTTGAAAAATATGCATTGGCAGGAAAGAAAACACCGCTTAAAAATGGCAAGTCGGAAAAAATATTTGTTTTTGTTTTCCCAAAAAGCACGTCGGCGAGTCCGTAATCCAAAAGATATAATAAGGGAGGCCTTAGAGATGTGATACCTACCTCAGGGCAACCATTTGATGTTGTTTGATGTACATATCACGTTTTCTTCTAAATCTGTATTTAATGGGATTATATGGTGTTTAATGAATTCAATATGCCCCCAGCATGTTCCTTTGCGGCTTATCCAACTATTCTATTTACAGGAGGACATTACGATAGAAAGTTGTGTGGTTTTTGTGAACCCATATGAAGAGGCAGAAGAACAGGTATGTTATGATATCAACTACTGCTGCAAACTTCAAAAGACGCTCTTATAAATGTACATGATTCAGGGCCGTATTTAGCTTTTTGGTCCGGGTCGTTTTTTTGCCCAAAATCTGCATTAAAATCATGTTTTCTGGTTGGCTCTGGTGGGGGGGGGGGGAACTTTTGTGTAGGAAATTGATCAGGACCTGAATGTCCCTTATAATTCAATAGATTTAACCACTAGTGACACCTATTGCGGCAGTGAGTTAGGTTCCTCAGTAAACAGATCTAACTTGAAATCAGCACTCGTTTCTTGATGTAGTGAACATTCTGTCACTTTTGGCTTCAAAATATTGCCCATTGCTTTATTAAATCCCTTCATGTTTTCAATTATAAGTAAAGTCGTCTCCGAATTTCCCAAATTTCCGACCCCAACCGGGGTCTTTCGACCATTGGGGGTGAAAATTTGTGAAATTCCGAGACGACTTTTTAGCTCACCTCTGTGAGGTGAGCTTCTCTCATGGTGTGTCGTCCGTCGTCCGTTGTCGTCGTCGTCGTTGTCGTCCGTCGTCGTCGTTAACAGGGGTGGCACGTTTCTAAACCGCTTGGGTTACAAACTTGAAATTTGGTGTACAGGTACCCTATGGTAAAAACTATCTCTGGACTGAAACTTAGCGCCGCTGCTTGTACAC
>NMRB01004112.1:16394-44793 GCA_002633025.1 Notospermus geniculatus | reverse complement strand
GATTAGTGCACTGTTTGCTAATTAGTTGCGTCACGGACGTGACCTGTGTGATGTCACGTCCGTGACGCAACTAACTGGCAAACAGTGCACTAATTATGAATCACAAAAATCTTAATTCATACCAGGGGCAAAGAAGGACAAGAGCCTGACATGATGCAGGGTATTACATCTTTCTGTGTTTCCAAAATTTGCAGAAACGCCACTGAATAAGTGAAAGAATGTCACGTCCGAGACCGTGGACTTGCCCTAATTATCACTGGTTCAAGATAGAACTGAACAAAAATAGCATATCTGCATCCAAAGGGGCAAGATATCCTAATTTTAGAATCACACAATTTGCCTATCAGATGGGATGGCACTACTGAAGATATCACCATGAATAAACTTACTGTGGAACCAATCTTTACACAATTCACACTGCAGCATGAACCCAGACGCCCCCTTACGGCAGATACAGTACTTGACGTCGCCGTCTTCGTGGTTGCGATGTTTCTCCATGTTACGCGATCGAAGCTCACGCATGGAGTCAACTTCTGCATGTTCGGCTTGTTTAAATGCATTCACCTGAAGGAAGGATAGAATTCATGTTATTTACATGTTATTTCAGTTATTTACAAAGGGCTGATAGTACTTTAACCTTGTAACCCTTTCATTCATAACTCAGAGATAGTTTCCAACAAATACCCTCATGTATTCCAATGAAATATTATATTTGTATGTTTCCATCAGGGCTGAAGCCATAGCATTATTGGCCCTGGTAAGTATGGAAGAGCCCATCTCAAGCTACTCATGTTCCTCACTTGGATGGGGTCTTTTACTTGCTATTGCTAAAGAACAAGGTCCAAGGTACCTATGGCTTACTGTCCCATGCAATGGACGTGAAGAGCCGGGACTGATTAATCCCATATGGCCCGGGTTTGATTTGAAACAATTTGGATTTGGCAAAGACCCTTACAAGGGCCACGACGCCATATTATGATGATGATGATGATGAAACTAGGACCTGCCGTTTGCTAAGCGGACATGACAACCACATATGGGGTCTTCGAGTGGAACTGACAATGAAGTAACAATTTGCAATGAAGTCATAATTCCAAGTAATGCTCCAACTTACCATGGCCATAGGATCCCTCTGTTCTTCCACTTTGACATCCAGCATGCACGCCGCTATCAGATTCTCCTTCTCTCTATCTCCTTCCTTCATCTTCTTTTTCTTATGCTTGCTGCTGCTGTAGACACCAATATCCCCTCGCGGTGACAAAACCTGAATCGAAAGAGTGAATCTCATTGATGTGTTGAATGCCAAGTTCTTCCAAGTCCTACTTACGTCAACACTGACCCAACCCCAATGCACACTGGTGTCCCCAATGAGGAATCTGCGGAACTAACGTTATGATGTGGCGCTGCGCTCGATGTGCCCGAAGTTTCTTTTTTCTAACATTATTTCCATTTATTTCTGGCGTGAAAATAATGCGTTTGTACATGTATTGGTTGCCCGACAGTCAACTTTACATCATCGTGTAGCAAAAGAAATTTTTTTAAATCTCCTTGCTTTTTTCCTTAAAAAGAGGAGACAGGTTGGTGATAAAAGCAACGTTTTTGTCTCATTATTCCTGTAGAAATATGTAGAGGTCATTTTTCATGACGCAACGTCAACAGTTTAAATGACGTCAGGTCGGGTCGATCGATCGCAGAGCCACCGCGTAGCAAAGTTTGTCATGCAGGTATATCTCATTAGTGAAGTAAGGCCTAGAATGTGCAGCACAAGTTTGTCACGCAGGTATATCTCATTAGTGAAGTAAGGCCTAGAATGTGCAGCACTGTATCGGGGGCAAGGGGTCTACATTACTAACCTCTACCAGGGAATACGTCGAGTTCTTCTTCAGGAACGTGCGAGCTGTGCGTTCTCTCCAAGATTTGGCCGCGGCCACCTGTGATTCCACCTGAGGTAGTTGATCGAGACGCACAGGAATCGGACGTCCTTTGTTGACTAGGCTCTCCAAGACATCCAAATATGGATAGAGTTCACCATTCTGTACAGATTCAACCTTGGAAGTCCATTCCTTGGCTTTTTTCAAGGCGTCTTTCAAGGCCTCCACGTTAGGTAGATAGGCTGGTATCCCTTTTGATTCATTGATAATGGCTTCTAGAGTGGCCAGCACGTGTCGAGGCCTGAAATATAGAGTTGATGAAAACACTGTGGGTTAGAGGTGGCTCTGCGGAACCAAATAGGACAACAGGAATACAGGAACATGAAAAACATCTCTGTTCAAGGTGCGGATCCAGGATTTTTGGCAGAGGGGGGTCAGGGCTGCTGAAGGCGGTCGTTGCAGGCAGGTGCCCAAGGTACCCACGCCGACTGGGATCTGGGGGGCCTCCGCCAGAAAATTTTGAAATGTAGAAGGCCGTAGACGCGATTTCCTAGCATCTCGGTATCAAGACAGAAGCTTTATTTTTATGTTTTTTTGCTTATTATTGTAAATTATTGAAGAAAAAAAACAATTGGTGGTGGCGAGCAGGGGGTCAGGACCCGCAACCCCCCCCCCTCTGGATCTGCGCCTGCTGTTCTGACTTGAAACCTTTTTCAGTTTTTTTTATCATTCTGATAATTCCACCTCACCTTGCCTGCAGACAAATCCTTGCCCGTTCTTCCCACCGTTCGCTAACTGTCAACAACTCCTGGAGTTCTGCCATAGCTTTCTCCACAGCCGTGTGCGGGGCGAGACTCACACCACTGTCTAACAGCTTTCGCATTTCATCGAGCGTGACAGTTCCAGGTTCAGCTAACGTGTTACGTACATCATCCAACCAGAGTGCTTGCTGCAACACCTGCTTCAGTTTGGGTATTTCTGGCAAATCCACATCAAGCGTGATACCGAAATCGACAAGCCGCTCCAACTTGGCTGATTCGGGTGTCTCGTCCTGAAGTGCCTCGCGAGCCTCATTTTGGAAATCGATCACACGCTGAAGGAGATCCTGGAAGCAAACGCGTCAGTGGCATCAAAAGTGCAAGTGATTGGAAAATGTCAACGACATGTCGATGAGTTTCTTTGCTTTTTTTCATTTATGATGTCTGTGATTGTTTTGGAGGTTTTTATTGTCTCAGTAACCAACCTTTATGAGGGCAGCTTCCTTGATGATGCAGGGCAGATCATCAACCTGCTCTATGAAGCTCTCGAGTTCATTCAGGGTCAGTTTGGCTGCATATTTTGCCTCACCAGCCTGACGATTTCTGTAAAATGGACAAAAATGACAGGAAATGTACCCAACATGTATGAGCAAAATGCGTAAGGTGAGAACTGCCATGAAAACAGAGCAACCTACGCTGACTTTGATGAATAACTCTTGTTCTGTAATACATGTATTCACAAATTTAATTGCAGCCTAAATATTGATTGATAAATTCAAAGTCACTGAATTGTGTCAAAATTTATCCTCTCGTGTTAAAATATTTCATCATTTTGCACAAGGATGCAACCTTCTCCAAAAGACACAACATCCAGAACAATTCGTTACCATTTTTTACATCAAATATAGTCAAAAGTCAAACATACTCAAAAGTTTTCAAGAACAACATTACAAAAGAATATACCAAAGTAAATTTTGAACAAGAATAAAACAAGCTTTGAGCTCATATGATGGATTCTCAAAATGGGTGAAGAACATTTTAACAAGTACTTCATGGATACGGTACCTTCAAATTGTGACAATGCAGTATTTCCTACCACAGCCAGTTATAACAAAAGTAATATTCTATCATGGGATCCTATTGATGTTTTTATTCATATTCCAACTTAAGAAGATAACACCAAGTACAACAGCATTAATGACAGTGTCTTCATTACGAGACTGAAGGGAACTTGGGTGAGACCAGAGAAAAGCAAGGTTAGGTAAATAGGCCTTCCCGTCTCACCAGGCCCTGGTGATGAATAAGGAAAACATGACATGCAATACAACCGACTGGTGCCAGTGAAGGATATACATGAAGAATGGAAGTTGCGTAAATACAGCATGGATGACATGGGGTTGGGTTCAAAAATTCAACAACTGACGTGTCATAATATGCAAGTCTAAAACTGTCCAACAGTCATGTGAAATCAATGGAAACTGGATGTTTATGAGAAGGAATGGAAATATTTTGATTGCAATTTTGGCATTTCTACAGCATTTTTTTTTATTCTACCCAAATTGGCCGATGCATAGCCAGACAAACTCTCAGACTCACGAATCGGGATCCTAGCTACAATAGAGGGCAGCACACCGAAACCAGGTCCTACACAATGGACGCCTTTTGTGTGGGAAATTCATCAGGACCGAGATATCAGTTTCATTTCATTAGTTTTAACCACTAGTGACACCTATTGAGGCAATGAGCTAGGGTCCCCATTACAGGTTATCAAAGTGGGAGGTGGACAATTTCTTGATCAAACTGTTAGCATGCAACAGACACAGCATGAGGAATTTCTGAACCCAGGAATGATGATAAGATAACATGTAACATGTAGATACCTTGTCCCAACAGGAGCAGAACTACAAGGAGAATACAAGAGGTGACTACAGGTTCTAACGTACCCTACTATCAGTCAAAATCTTTAGATATCCGAGAGAAAAAAATGCCTGTTAATGGAATAGTTCGTCTCAAAACACATCAAAAGTCTTTTCGGTAGTCTGACACCACACACGACCTGTTATGGAGTTACAGAACCACTCACCTCGTCCGAACTTTACGTCCAACAAGCTGATTTGCAACACTGGCGCATTTTTCCGCATCGGTTATGGCGGCGGTCAGCGTGGCTAACAGGTCACTTGGGGGTAACTTCTTCTCATCAGCGTCAACAACTAAGTCCTTCAGCTGTTGTAATTCTGAAAATACAAGTTTTCGTATAAGTAACTTTATTTGTACTTCCCTCCAATGGAAAAGGCAATATCTCTGGAAGTGATCAGTGGGAGTCTGGCTTATTGGAAGTAAGAGCCATGTCGCGTACTATGGTGTACTTTGTAGACAGTTGTTACTTTAATTGGCCAACCTCCCACTAAACCAGCAGATTTTACATGGAAATTTACAAGTTATTCTGACATTTGTGCATCAAATCCACCACTGAAAATAAACTGAGCAGTAAAACATCTTACCTTGTTTGACTCCGCCGTCAGCAGCGAGCGCTTTCTTGACTTTTATGGCCCAGTTATCGAACGATTCCGCCCTCACTTTCAGCCGGTGAAGCATTGTGGGTAACTCATCCAGTGTGTAGCGATATCGTAGGCAGTGTTGGGAAGGATGGCATCCACATAATTTGTCGACATGTTTCATGCAGACAAGTTTATCTGGAAGGTAAATTCATCACAATCACTCATTACAAGCAAAACTGGTTTAGTGACTTGAAAAAAAATTCACTTGATCAAGAGATCTTAGGTTTAAATCACAAGTTTTTTGCATCAATGACCTCATATGAGGGGTGAAAAGTTGACCCAGCAGGTAGGAATGCAAAAGTGTGGTATTAATCATCCTAATTTCAACTGGAGTAGGGGCTGTGTGCTCTAAGCAAGAAAGTAGCCCCTCAAAGACTACGACAACAACTTTGGCGGAAAACTACATGTACTTGGAACTTACTTGGGCTACAGCTGCAGGTCACGGCCGAAAGGAAACAAGTGGTACGACAATAATCGCACTGTCTCTCATCATCAGGTAGCAACTCGAATGCTTCACGTTCGGCCTCGGTTGTACCCTGAAATAAGGATGAAATAGGATATGACTTTTTCTGCACCTCGCGTCACGCATAAATGTCTTATCAGAATCACTTGAAGAAAATAATAGCTAAGAAAGTACGTACTCGATCCAACAAAGATTTTCTCAATTTCTTCTCCCTGTCGACCAATGCCAACATGTCAGCATGCGTCGAAGCGGCGAGATTGAGATCGAGGCTGTCGGGGTCAGCCGCCATCTTGCACACGAGTTCCTCGTGAGAGAAGACGCAGTGACGGCGCAGTTCACTGTAGTGATCGATACAGCATCTGCCAATTGGTAACTGAAAGTTGAAAAATTCAAAGTGCTATAAATTAACATTCACCATGACCATGCTGATCACGTACAACACAATTTGTATCATGTTGACCAGATTTCAACGAGATGCAATACAATGTGGTTCAGAATAGCGTATAATGCAATCAGTTTTACATCATGAGTAAATTTATCCTCATTTCCACATTGCTGTAGCCTGAAATGTATGTAATTTTAAGGATTTCTTTTCAAATGTCACAGCCAACTTACCCAATCTGCTGGACAGAAGTTAACTGCCTCGGCGAAGTTGTAACCCTGATTGAATCCAGCATGATATGCCCGCGGGAAGGTGACAACGAACTCACCAGCCAATTGGTTGGTTCTCACAACCTGAAAGACAATGACCAGGGGTTAAATATTATGGAAGTTAAAGGTTGAACAGAGAGGGAATCGAGTAGGCCCTTGGACCACACTAGCCAATGGTATGAGTGACAGCACTTTGAGAACCTTCTGCCAGGAAACTGCTCTAGTAAGAAGTCACTCTTGCCACCATGATCATGACAAAAGTTGAAGTTCGGAGAGTGTGACATCAACAACGGTAGAGGTGTCAACCGACTTTACTCTTTAACCCCGGCCTACCCTGAAACCTTTCAGTTGAACTCTGATGAGCTGCTCATTCAGCTCTAGAATCTAAGCATTTCCGACCGGTACCCATTTATACATTTGGCGGAGAGGCCAGTGAGGCAAAGAGGCTTGCCCAAAGTTTTACGCCACAGTGGGATTCGAACCCGGGACCCTCTGACCACTAGTCGGAGACCCAAACCACTACACTGCTGTGGTTCCTATCCTCATTTCCTGTATGGTGACAATCATTCATAGCCCTACATATCACTTACAGGTACTCCGTGTTTCATGAGCACATTTGGGTTCATGATAGTCGTCAGTTGATGTAAGAGATCAGGCTGTTGCTCAAACAACTCTGGGGCAGTTTTCTTCATGGCAGCCTCAAAATCTGGGGCTCGGGGACCTGGCACGCCATACCATGTCTTCGGTTCACCCCTAGAAATAAAGAATCAGACCTCACAAACTCATTTAGTTCCCTTTCAAAAGGACAGATTCATTTCATAGGGTGTACATCAGCATTGGGTCAGTCCACAGGGATTTTTTCACCGTCACTTCATTACTTTATTTTGAAGAGATTGATCCAACTCTACTCATCTTATGAAGGGGAAATAAATGACAAGGTTTCAAGCGTGAAAATGAAAAGACAAATTTCCTTATAAAAATATTTCATCCAAAAATAATGTACCGGGTATCCATCTTTTCGACTGCCCCTGACCTCTTGGTTTCTACGAAGATTTTGTGCGTGCACACTTTTCTGGTGGGCAAATTATCGCATATGATTGGTCAGGAGATACAGATACGAACTTGCCCACCAGAAGTGCGCATGTGCTGTTTGCAATAAATCCAAGATGGCGGCGGGCCGTCAAAACGATGAATACAAAATACAAGTACAACTGAATGAAGCATGAAGCATCAGAGAAAACTCAAAATAAGGAAATACTTACTGACAACAGTAACTCGTTGTCAAGGATAGATAATGAGTCATATGAATAAAGACTAGTAAATGCTTTTACTTGAATTTTGCAATACAAATGCGCTAGGCAATGCTGTACAAATCTGAAGTAAAGGAGTTGCTAGTCTTAATTCATATGATCCACTATGTTTACCAGTCATCATTATCTGCGTATTGACTTACCAACGGGTGGTAGCCAAACATATGTGTGGCGGTGTAGGGAAACACGGCGGATGTCGCTGAATGATCAACAAGGGCTGTCAGATTGCCTCTGCATTGATCTACTAGGCCTAGCTACTGTTTACCTGTTACGTACATCCGCCAGGTTTTCCTAGACGGCCACACATATTACCACCTCATTAAAAGTGGGCCTCGATCCTTTCAGACTTTTGAGAGTTAGGCCAAAAAGTTTTCCATCTGACAAATGTCTCCTTTCACAACTGCCAGTCTCGATGATGATGTGTCCAAGTGATATGGACAATGGTGCTATTGGTATTAATCTATACTACACTATGGTGTTGCAGAGTGTGTCCACGCATGCCTACCTATCCCTGCACAGTTCATCGAACTGTGATCAATCAGCCAAATACTAGGCCCTATGCTGAAAAAAATGTGTTTTGTGCCTGTGTTGCTGTAAACCACTTGTTATGCTAACCTCACACCTCAAGAGTTCTAATAGGGAGGAAAGACAGACGTAAAGTTGATCTAAGAAGAGGATCTGACATAGGAATCTCGCTGATCACAAGTTTGCATCTCAAACTAAAAGGAATTTTCATAAAATTTGTTTTTTTGTCAAAATTGTTCCCTCCCTGACCAATCCAATGACACACTGTTGCCACAACTGCCCTCTAATGGTAAAAGGCTGTATCACCACTTGTAATTGGTGGGAGCATCCTTGATTGAAGTAATGGCTGAACTTGATGATACAGTGCCTTTAGTTGTACATGATTGGGCTTTTAGTTCAATTAACCGTCACCCCACTGATAAGTGGAGATACTGTCTCTTAGCATTGGAGGGCAGACAAGAGAGTTCTGTTGATATATGTAGCACAGAGTGAAAGTGTACAGAATTTATTTTAAGATGCTTAACCATGTCAGATTCCCTTGGGGCCAAATTATTGGCAATATCACAGAGGGTAATGATACCACTGCCTCATTTCTTCCTGGTTCTACAATGTTTGATTGTATTGAATTATGCTATGTCAATATACAACCTTAAGATCTCAGAATGAAAATTGCTGTTTCTATGGTAATACAAATTGACACTCACAACAACCCACAAGTAGAACAGATTTGAACCAGATAGTTGGCATCAGACAGGATATCATTACATCTTGTGATAACTACTAAGAGTGAAGAAAGGCAGAAACCAAAGGTTATACTCGGTGAGACAGGTCAAGCAATGCCGTATGCATAAAATGGCTAGATTAGATTTACTAGAACATGTTGAACAGGGCGGGGTTGTTCAAAACACAGTTTGTGCTATTTTGGCATTATCTCTTATGTTGCGTTAACTGAAATGGGCTTAACTGATGGAGATAACGCCAAAAGAGCACTAACGTTACATTAGTGACAAATGCTGTTTTGAAGAACAGGGGCCGTATGCACAAAACATCTTAGTGTAAAATTTCCCTTCAACTATTATTCCAAACAAAAGATAAGGGAAATTTTACACTTATGATGTTTTATGCATACGGCCCCAGGGCCCAGGGAAGCACTTGCACAATTGGCAGCAACACAAAATTTAGATCCATGATGGGTACTTGATGACGACTAGCCGATGAGTGAGCCAAACAAATTCATCTGAACATGCATTGAAATAAATGCAGTGAGCCATCATTGAATATCTTCAATGATGCAGAGTATATTCCTAAACCCCACTCCACCCCAGTACATGTNGAGAACAGCACTGGAGTTGCCCCTGACCTGGAAGCGGTATTTCGAATAAAGATGACATCATGGGGATTCCCCTCCACCATCTTTTAATCATGTGACCTCTTGCTATAGGGAGCAGTCATTATTTAAAATTTTTAATAGGGCGAAGGTATTATCGGCCCCCAGAGTGTAGGCCTATAACCGGCTCTGCAACTTTTCTTCTTCAAGAGCTTGCCACCAACGTCACAAACCTAAACCTGCACCCTAACAGCTAGCCCGAAATGTAGGCTATACCTAAAATCATGTCCAAAGTACGGACTCAACGCTCAACTGTCCATCAGTAATGTAATCATCACATGCACCATTCCGTCTAACCACCACCACCACCACCACCACGGCAGCCACAATAATTTCTGCCACCACGTTAAATCCCTAAATAGTTATACCACTGCCCACACCCGTCAGCTGATGACAGCTGGCGGGTGTGGGCAGTGGTACTTCAAAGCTACTTTGCACACACCCACCAACCAAAAACCATCCTTCACACGTTCCTATCACTCTGGGTTGTTCAAAACACCGTTTGTGCTATTTTGGCATTATCTCTAAAGCGGCATTAACTGCAATGGGCTCAACTGATGGAGATAACACCAAAATAGCACTAATGTCACGTTAGCGACAAATGCTGTTTTGAACAACTGGGCCCAGGAAAGCACTTGCACAGTTGGCAGCAACACAAAATCTAGATCCATGATGGGTACTTGATGACAAGCAGCCGATGAGTGAGTCAAACAAATTCATCTGAACATGCATTGAAATAAAGTGCAGGAAGTCATCACTGAATATCTTGAACGATGCAGAGTATATTCCTACCCTCACCCCACCCCAGTACATGTAATTCGACAAGCATAGCCCCCACCTTATAATAGGGGACTTTCTTGCCACTAGAGGCCACCACCAGTTAGCGGTCCTAGAACGTCATGGAATTTGACGTGTCAGAGAAGAAATGCACGCCATGACGTCATCCACAATGATGTGGACGCCTTGGCTTGCGTCTATGATGTCAAATTTTGTGACGTTCTAGGACAGCTAACAGGCGGCCTCTACCGGCACTAAAGTCTCCCATTGCACAAGCACACCAAGCAATTATTTCAAGTTTTCATGAAATTGTCAAAAACCTGCCAAATTATCACAAGCACTTTACAATGTATTGTAATATGTTTTGCAAAATTCAAATTTTCTGGATTGGAAAAGCCCATTTCAGTTTAGTAACACACCAGCATTGCCTGAAAAGTCAGAAGCCCAAGCAAACTCATTTTAGTTTAGAAGACAGAGGGGGCCAGAGATTCCATACACGATAGAACATTCAAAGCGGTTTACAGCATACTCACCAGTGCAAATAATTTATAGAGTAGCTCCAGTGATCCTCGTTATGCCAACAGAAACTGGAGAAACACATGCCGACATAGCACCACGGGATCTGAAAGCAGGAGCATGGTTGAAAACAAAAATATCATTGATGCCCTCGTAGAAGCTTCAGCATACTAACCAGTGCAAGTAGTTGATGGCATAGCTCCAATGGTCTTCATTGTGCCAGCAAAAACTGGAAAAGCACATGCCTACATAGCACCAGGGGACCTGGAAATGATAAGTGAGAGTAGCATGATTTTCCGCAAGCCTTTTTGTGATTTGTTACCATGTGCGACGGCTTCGCAAGGCTTGGAGATGTAAGTGAGGGTGTGCATCTTGGCCCCCTAGAGAGGGACAGCTGTGAACCCTTTTCCAATGGGGACCCTAGCCCACTGCCTCAATAGGTGTCACTCGTGGTTAAAACTATTGAAACGAAACTGACATTCCAGTCCTGATCAATTTCCCAGACAAAAGGCGTCCATTGTATAGGACCACCTAGTTTCAGTGTGCTGCCCTCTATCGTAGCTAGGATCCCCATTGTTCCAGATAGTTCTGAAGGGTTACCTGCCATTACCCAAACCATGAATTTTTTGCAAGGGGTTCGGATAACGGGACCAACTACGACCAGCAGGGGTCATGTGTTATGATCTACAAGTGGGGTGATGAGGGAGGGGTGTTAACAGTGCTAGGCCCTGCAGTCAGGTGACAATCAGTGTGCCGGAGAGAAACTATGGGCAATGAATATCTTGACATGCTGTACGTAGTACCTGAATTTTTAAGCAACACAACACATTGACTATCCGTGGGTGGGGAGATGGTGAACTCTGCAGGGAATGATGGCAATTACATGTATGTTTACTGCTGATAGCATTGAATTAGTGTGATTGTGAGTAGGAGATGATGAGATCGCCCAGGAATGATGGCAACTTTGAGGTGACCGTGTTTGTTCAGGGCCCATACTCATAAAAAACTTCGTAAAAGTCTAAGTGTGACACTTATCCTTTGTTCAACGCAAAAGATAAGTATCACACTTTGACTTAAGTATGTTTATGAATGTCAACCCTGAGCTACAGGAAGCAGGGTGGATTACATGGTACTATGTAATGAGGAATGAAACTATGACATGCTGCAGACCATTGCCAAGCCTGAAGTGGAATTCTTCAAAATTATCAGACAATAATGCAATTGTGAAGTTTTTATATAACACTTTCTACTGAATACAGTCACAATGTGGTAGGCCAAGTGTTGCAGATAAACTAGAAATTTTCAAGTAAAGTCCTTCAAAGAGTTGAGCTCTACACAAATGGTCACCATTGACACTGAATGATATTTTGTAACGGGCCATAATTGAAATAGGTCAATCGTGGTGAAACAGGAATCTCAGAAAAACATCCTGGTCGAAAATCAGGAGGGTTTAAAACCTTCTACATACTGTAAACTCGCCTAAGTTTGTAGAATGATAGCTGTGTAATAACACTAAATGTAACAAACTGGTTTTGAATTCTAAATTGACACCTACCTTCATTCCGTTGATATCTGAGTTGATATGGCAAAGAACTGATTGATCTAAAACTGGTAAATTGTTCAGGTTCCACCTGGCGTCTACATACTCCTGCAAAAACAAAATCATTGTTTAGTGGTTTCAGTTTGATAGACAGATTGTTTGATACTGACAGGCTTCAATATCAAATCTGCTGTTGGCAGGTGAACTGTATCACTACACTTACATCAACTTCGTCATCCCTAAAAAGCGCCTTGCTCTCCTTGGTAGGAAAACCGCTTCCACAGTCCGAGGCATGAATGTCAGCACCGTACTCCACACAAACATCCTCCTCCAGACAATTTACCAGACGCCAGAACTCTTTCTCCGCCATTGAATATGGGACCATCTGAAATGAAGAAACGGAAGAACCATTGTTGAGATTACAAATTCCAAGCATGCTCACAGGAAATTTCCATTTACCAGGCGCGAATCCTGAGGGGGCACACCGGGCACGTGCCTCCCCTTTTGGCCAGCAAATACGTAAGGCTGTGAAATTCTGGAATTTGGAGCAAATCATTGAAATCCACCACAAATTTCAATGTTCCTCGCACGGGCACCCCCTCTTTTCCCAATTACTGGATCCGCCCCTGGCCACACTACAAGGGAACTTCCCTTATCAGACACCTAGAGTAAATGCTAAGAGGACACCTCACGAGGACAACCGAGTTCAGTTCCATCTGTAACATTTGACACCAACACCTGTACATGCAGTATTGAACATAATGTAGGTACTGTAACTTACATGGCATGGCATGTTGAAGTAGTCTGCCTTAAACTGGTCAGCCATCTCGCCGAATGTTTGTAAACTGTACTCTTTCTTCGCTTGCTCAAAACCATAGGGATCGAGTGGCTTGCTGCATTCCTGTAAAGAGATGGTGATAGTAAGAGTAAACAAAACAAGAGAACCAAAGAAAGATTCAGATGACACATAGGGCCGTATGCTCGGGTCGGACTTCAGCCAGACTTTCATTAAAGTCTGACTTTTCTCAATGTTTCAAGCATAGAGAAAGTCTAACTTCAGCTATACTTTAGCCTTAAGTCCGACCCGAGCATAGAGCCCATAGTCTGACTGCTTCTAAGGCAGAAGAGTTAACTTCATTCACTGAAACCTCACCTTTGCAACACACTTAGGACATCGCCAATCACCCTTGGGGACCTCGGGCATTGGAGGTATCAAGCAGAAAGTGTGGAAAGCATCATCGCATCCGTCGCAGAGCAACATCTGATCCTCGCAGTCACCCTTTTTACAGGTGTGACAGTGAATCATGTCGACCTGAAGTTGAAGAAAAAAATAATCCTATGACATATAGAATACAGTCCCTATTACATAGAAGTATACAGTATACGAAAACGCTGGTTAACAATGGCTTCACGGTCGTGAATCCATTTGAAGCCTTTGTTAACCGGCGTTTTCGTATACCGTATACTTCTATGTAATAGGGGCCAAAAAAACCATGATTCTTCATCAAATATCATCAACATTGAGAAGAAAACAGTATGATGCGAGGTTGGACTAGGCACAGAGAATTGGTGAGAAAGAGAGTAAATTCTCACGAAGGTTCTACACCAAGTGTAAGATCACACTTTGATCATAAAAGCTAGGATGTAAGCAGTTGAAAGCGGGGTGCTATTTCCTGGTGCCGAACAGCACACAATTAGGCGAAAAAAAGCAAATTGCCTAAGAGCCTATTTAACAAGGCAACATATAGAATTAGAATGGCTAGGCGATGGGCAAAAGCTGGTTAGAGAGCCATAGCAATGAGTGTCTGAAGATAGAGGCCAAGAATGCAGTAGGAAAGACATAGCCACCACGTTCGGCTGAGCCTATTTGCAATAAAGCCAAACTAATTTTTGCCTTTGTGAACAAAGCAACAGGCCTCTTGTTGTAAACACCAAATGATTTGATGACAAACTGCTGGATCATTATAACAGTTTCTAATGAACTTCAATGGTTCTTCTTTTGAAAGTGCCATCTTTAAATTACTACAGACCACATTTCCAGTCCATTACATAATGACGCAATACTCAAATATACTGGCACTGCAAACTAAAATGAACTACATGTTCCCATAATGAAGCAAATTTCTGTGGCGAAGTGGCCAACCAGCAAGTTAACAACAATTTTCATTACTTTTTTGAATGGCAAGTTCTACTTATCCGATACAGAATAAAGAACGAGTGATGACCTGTCACCCTCAAATTAGGTCAACAAGGTGAAACTGTTATCATTACAGCAGTTATCCCCCCCACACCATGAAACGGTGGTGACACATCGAGAGCCTCATTACTCTGCTTACGGATTTTACCACTGGGGCCCGCCGCTTCCTTGTATTCACACCCTTTATGGGGATCAATGTATCCGAAAACTCAGTCTCGTCTGCAAATATTGAAAGAAAATCGCAAACTGAAAGAAACATTTCGTCACTACTGGAATGCAACACAGAAAAGTAAGGGGGCTAATTCATGTCTGACATCCAACAGTACCTCTAGAAAATTCCTCTTGAAAGTCGTATATTTTCCTAATTTTCTATCTGTTTTTCCTTAAGAATTCCGACTTTTCAAACAAATAATTCTTTTAAAAATTGACCCTAAAAATTTTCAGAGGGTGGCCATGGCCAGGAACGGAATTCCAAAATGACACCAGAATGAACCTCACCTTGTTTACAAGTTTGCGGTACAGCTGCTTTGGGTCCTGCTCCAAAATACTGAAGTTTTTTCATCTCATTGTTCACCGAATAGTCGACGTCACTGTCCTGAAATTAAATCACAGAAGGATTTTACAACTAACTTCCCAACTGATTCTGACCAAGGAGCAACTACTTTGTTGTTTTTGATTGCATCTCATGAAGTATCAGGCATAACTGAGCAAATTAGGTTCATGTAGATTTTGGTGTGAAAATACATGTACACACAATAAGCCTAGGCCTACTGAAATTGACAAAATGCTGGCCTCAACCTGCCAACTTCAGAGCGACGTACATGTAGTACCGGTTTTGTGTTGATGGGTCACATATACTGAACTGAGCGGCTCCTAAGTCCATTTTGAATGGACAGAAACCATTTATCCTGCCAATGAAGCTTAAAGTCCAATGAAGCTTAAAGATGATGTATCACGGATATTTTCGCAGGCCACGAAATTCATTGTTTATTTACATTTTGTTTGTTTATGTCCAGGCATTCTTTGTCTCATGAGTGATTTGTTGGTGGCATGCCTCTCTAGAAATTCGGAGATTCCAAAAGTATTCATTTTGATGGGTTGGCATGTCCCCAAAGTCCAAAATGACATACGGTAATGTAAACATCCATGTTTGCAAACATTGAATGTAAACAATGAAGTTGGTGGCATCATTGTTTACATTCAATGCTTGTAAACATGGATGTTTACATTATGTCATTTTGGACTTTTGGAACATGCCAAACCACCAAATTGAATAATTTCGGTGTCAAAACAATTTCTTGAGAATCATGCCACCGATAAATTACTCATAAGACAAAGAAAGACAAGACACAAACAAACAAAATGTACATAAACAATGATTTTCGTGGCCCGCGAAAATACCCGTGATACATCATCTTTAACATGGAAAACTCGACCAGTATTTACCTCTTTAACGTGTATCCTCTTTGATTTCCTGCTACCACCCGGTGATTGTTTCATCCCAGCAGGACAGTAGTCCTTATCATCTTCCTTCTTCAGTTTCTGAAGACAAGACAGCTAATATTAGTTTGGAAAGTGAGAGGATACAATTGAGGCCAAAGTCTCAGAAATGGACGAAATATGCAAGGGGCTGAACCTGTACCCCGGAGACACAATAGAATTATTTGATATCTGATTACAGAAGATGCTGTGAGAAGAAGTCCGGCGACAACAGGTGGTAGAACAAAAGTCCAGAAATGCTTTCTTAAGTTCATTACAGGACTTCCTAAAGCCATGTCTCCACTTGGCCTGCGAGTCACCGCAAATCACCGGGAGTATACTCGCGGTGACACTCACGGTGACTCGGCTGGTGTTCCGCAGGCCAAGTGTAGACACGGCACAATGCATTTGTACAGCAGAAAGGAAGCACATTTAAGAGTCCTGCATCATGTATTCTTAGAATTCTGACCCAAGTACCAAGGGGAAAATACCACTATGAGCCAAACTACACCAGCACCCATATCAGCCTAAGAGAACCCGAGCCAATGCAGATGTACCGGTAATGATGTCGATGTACACTTGTACTGGTACTTATCCATAAATGCAATTCAGTCTGCCCTTCAAATTCACTTCATGAAGCCAAATCTTGACAGGTTCTGATAGGGTCAAGTGTCTTAAACCAGGTATTTCATCGTGCTTATTCAGAAACTTATGGGAAGATGATGTAGTACAGAACAGAACATATTTGATGAAATGTAATGATGAATTCTGTTTAAATTCTCCAGTGTTAGTGTCATCAAGCCATAGGCAGCTTACTCTCTTCCCCATTCCCATAGACGATTCTCGAATTCGCAGATCTGCACACTTCTGCCGAAACCTCAACCAGAACCTTAATTTGAAACTGGGCGACGTGATGCAACCCGCGATTCAGCTATGGTCGACTGTGACGCAACATACTCGAAGTCACTGTCGTGGGGTTGTCGAGTCACGTCATTCAGTTTCAGACCGAGGTTGTGATTGAGATTTTGGCAGAAATGCACAGATCTTTAGTCGTTTACGTCAATTTGAGAACGGTCTATTCTTGACATTTTTTCCAGGCCAACACTATAACAGTGCCCCATGCACAACACAGGTCTAGAAGGTTAATTCAGACATCCATGCCAACCAGTATGTCGGTAAAAGAAAGGAAAATGCCTTGTTTGGAACCAGTTTGGTGAGAAATAACCAAGTCTTTCCATTCTCCATACAAGTCACAAGGAAGCATGAACTTGCCACAAAGGCAATGCCAGCTCAGAAAATATGGAATTTTATGAAAGATCAGATCAGATCATTACTTAGCACTGGAGATGCCAAACAAAATTGAGGGAAAACAAAATTACTGGTGATAGGTGTGAGGAACAAAATGCTTTGGGTTAACGAAAACCAGAAGAGGGGGTAATGTAAGCAATGTCAAATGTTACATAGTGGTCTCTCTTGAAGTCTCCATACGAATGATTGAACATGCATTTTGACGATTTACGAACTACGAAACATGAAAGACATTCTCAATGTAATGGAAAATAACTTTTCAACCACAAACTTAGGTAACACCCAATACGCAAAAATCTTTCAGGAAATTAAAAGACCTAAACTAAATGTATGCTGTAACACCAAAGAGGTTGTTCATTCATCACCAATTTTTGAAAACAAATAAAAACACCGTCACACAGTTATTTTGTTCTCCCATATTTTGACCAACAGAAAACAAACTAGATGACATTAAAATCGGAGGACATTACGCACAGAAGTGGCACAAAAGATGGTGAATTTCATGACACGCTTATCAAGTTCATTGCACTTCCAGAGTTTTCTACAAATCAGGGCCGACCGCCAAGAAACTTAGATAGCAATAACAGTGCCTAACAGAGAGATGTATGCAATGCCTTTTACCATATTGCAGAATTTCTCTGTAGTGTTAGGCCCTGTTAGTGCTATTGGAGTTTCTTGGCGGTCGGCCCTGAAGCTTGTTTCCACTACAGCAGATTCTGCCATGGGTTGCGGCGGGCGGTGAGGTTTTCACAGGGTTTTGGATAATCCTTTGGTGCTTTAATAATACGTGGCGTGTTAATTATCCAAATGCCTGTGAAAACCGATCCGCTCCCTGCAAACCGCGTCAGAATGCGCCGAAGTGGAAACAGGCCTTTAGAAGAGCAATCTCAAATGCTGAAATGCAGTATCTCAGTGTGATCTGCAGGGGCATGGTCGACCAAAGTAATAGCCATACATTACACCTCAGTGCACTTGGAAGTGTACAAGACAGAGCCAATACTTCAATGGCCCATACCCCCACTGGTCCCAGACACTGCCTTTAATATTGAAATGAAGGGATGATAGTATAGGATGCAGAAGATCTTCAATCTAGTTTATTTTCACTGTTGGCAAAATAGAAATGTGATAAAAAAATTAATGAGAATGAAATGAGGGAGAGTGTGTACCCATTTTTCCCCGTCTTTTATGGTCGCCCAGCCGTCTTTCGCCAGTTCCTGTTGTAAAAAAATGGATGGATGATGATCAGATGATAAGGAAAAGACAAGAGAGAGAGAGAGTGGAACATAAAACTATGAAGCATAAAAGGTGAAAGGAACTAGACTGTTCTCTGCAGGTTTTGTTGGGTTAGGTGAGCCCCATGTCCTGGCATGACAAGGAAGGAGACCTATTTCCAAGCACTGACCAGCAGGACTAGGCTTCCTAAAGGCACTGCTCCACAGTAAGGGTCTTCTTGTGCGAGTTGGCTCTCATTTTGAATGGGCAATTCGCCGTTGTTGATTTCATTATGACTTACGCTTCAACCAACGTCACGAACGACAACACATAGTTTTCTATGGTTGAGTTGCCAATTAACTCATATTTTTCTATGGTCGAGTTGCCAATCAACCCATACATGTAGTTTTCTATGGGTGAGTTGCCAATCAACCCATGGTTTCTATGGTTGAGTTGCCAATCAACCCATACATGTACATGTAGTTTTCTATGGTCGAGTTGCCAACAGAAAGCCAATTCAGGCAAGAAAACTCTCGTGTCACGCAGTGACTTTATGAAGAATAGGTTTTTGTACAACAGCAATGGGAATGTTCCCGACTGCAGTGGTGAAAGTGATGACCAAAGTATGTCACCTTTTTATTTCTGACAACAGCTCCCCATGAGCACTGACCCAACAAAATACCCACTGGAGAACGTCGTCGTTTGAGGTGAAATTATGGTGAAGAAAGTGCAACTCGTTTTTTGGAGTAGCTTTGCTGATGTATCAGGAGTACATACTCTCAACCAAGGAATGAAACTGACAGTGTGATTGTAAAAAAACTTAAAATACGGAGACGTGCAAGCAAAACAGGGGTATTGCTGGTTGTATGTTACAGTGCACAAGGTTGCAATCTCTTCGTTTTAGGGTTTGAGAATGATAGTGGCTCAAAATGCACAAGTGAATGTTTAGAATTGCAGACTACTGTCAAGAAAATATTAACAGCGGGGTCTAGAATTCCTTTTTCTTACCGATACTCTAGTGGATATGGCCTTTAGTTGCTTTAAAAACAAGATTGATTTCATACACTTTTCATGCACTTTGCAGACTCAAGTACGACATGAAAGGTTTCTCTTCAAGTTCTATATATCACAAGTCAGCAATTCTCAAGATACAAAATAAATTGTGAGAAACATAAAACCAGTAACAAGATACGCAGCATTCTAATAATATAATACTATAGTTTATGTACCATAGATTGCGGAGCATGTTTACACGGCGTCACGACATCGCAATGCATCAGCATGTGTTGGATGCACTACGGCGTCACATCACTCGTGCAAACACGGGTCGCAAAATTCGGAACACATCTATAGTTCTAAATTATAACATGCACAAAAACAGAACATTTACACGTATGCTCGAACTGAAATTCAGTGTCAGTGAACTTTTGCATCAAAGCATGGGCCACAAGCATGGAGCAGGATACAGGGTAAGTGCTAAAGGCAGTGGAACCTATTAAATATCTTTCAAATTTTCTTTATATTATACACAAACAAGATATCATACTCTCGGGTCATCAACAGGGTGGGTGAGGTACAGAGTCCCCACTTATTTTTAAGTCCTTCCAAAATAATCTTTGAACACCATGATCCATCAGATCTATAGAGGAATCCCACTGACGTCATCAAATCATGTGACTGGATGTCAAAATGACACAAACTGGCATCAGTAGGGTGCTACACGTGGATTGACATCACGCCTGACGTGACGCGACAGCATACGAAAGAGCGTCATTGCGGCATCGTGACGCTTCTTCAGGAAACGTGGTCAATTTGACGTCCAGCGTGGACCTTATGACGTCACGTGAAGTTCATCTATAGAAAAGAGTCCACAAACCCCACCATTCACTTTTCTATTCATGAGGTTTTTCCTTTCAATAAATGTAGATCTCACCCCTTTTGATGGCCACTCATTGGCTCCTTACATGTACCTACCCAAAACATAAAACATTTTCTATGCTTCCAGTCCATTCCAAATGTAGCAAAACTTGAGCATTCTAACTTTGAACTGACCGTAGTGCACAGAGCTCACAAACAACACAAGCCTATGAAAAGTGCACTTCCAGCTTTTGCTTCACATTATGAAGAATAAGCGTGATGTAGCGCACAGAATGGAATCGATGCCATAGCAACGTTAAAAGTGGACATTGCGTTGTTCTTCCGGAATACTCACCGACGGGTCCAAGGTGGCTCCCATTTGGAAGATATCATATGGATAAAGGATGCGTTCATAATGAGCACGAAGGACGGAATTTGTGCCTTTCCCATTTGGGTAATTCATCCGGTTGGCAATCTTTGTCCATTTTCGTTCCCTGGTGACCACTTCGTAGCCGCCTTCATCATGGACGATCTAAAATGTCAATGACGTATGCAATGGACAATTGCAAGAAGTGAACTTCATGACCAATAAATTCTTGCAAGACAGGTACCAAATTTTGATACATTCAGGTAAAGTCGGGTAAAGTTAATGAAATGAAATCATCCAATACTGAATACAAGAGCATCAGCACCACCTATGGGCAAAGTTACACAAATGGCTGGCCTTGGTAGCACTTCCCATTCAGTGCATCTTGGTCCAATCAATTCTACCTACCTTGAAAAGCCGGTAAAGGTCCAAATGTTTCCTTTCGACATTTGGGATCCTTAATCGAACACCCTGAAACATTAACATGAATACATATTATAATACTACTTGAGCTGAAGGCAAGCTTCCGAAAAAACATAAACAACGAAGACCTAAGTAACACTTATATTCTTCACACAAACACAAGGATTGAATGACCTCCTGGCCTTTTCTGATCCAGGACTGCACACCATGATCATCAATTGTTCACTCACTTACCTGCAACTCCCAGAATTTGGCTAGTTTGTCCAGAAAGTTTAACTTTACCCGAGATTGTGCCTGAAAAACATTTATGAGTCACGGTCAGGAATGAAATGGTCCATGGACCATGTGCTCACCTGGGTGAACGTACCAGAAAAACAAATGACAAATGTTAAATCAAAATGTTCCAGGGTCATGTATCCTCATTAGATGCACCTGATAAAAATTTGGAGACAATCCAGTTACATGTACAGTTCAGGAGTTACTGGACTTAGAACTTTGGTTTTGGCCACCTGGTGGCCAAGCGGAGAGTCAAATCGGACTGAAAAGTGGTGTCGTAGGTCACCTGACATACGGGTGTATATGTACCAAGTTTCAAGTCAATAGCCCAAGCAGTTACGAAATGAGTACAACAAAGTACATGATCGTGTAATGCAATCCATCCACATTGAAAAAGGAGAGACAAGAGCTCTATCTGCCATGACTGCCTTTAAGTATTCCCCACATACGCAACATACATGACATATGAAATTAAATAATTATAGCATGACTAGTGCTGCCATCTTCAACACTTCCAAACAACTATTGATTAGAGATTTCATAACGTGCTGCGACTCATGTCATCTGAACACTTGATCATTGATTTCCTGGATGGAAAGGCTTAGAATGCAAGACGACACAAAATCTAGCTTTCATTTAATTATGTTCGTCATCATATCATCCAGTCAAAACATAAATCACTAGAACAAGGGACTGATTAGTTTTGACATAAATTATGATCATTAGTTTTTCTTCCAACACAATGGTGTAATCGTCTTGTGATTGTGCAGGAACTGATTTTTTTAACAATTTTTTGTGCAATGAAGGTGAACCTGAGTGATTGATTATGTAACCATGTTTAATTTTCATTTAAACTTAATCAACTTCACATTTATGTATCCTACAAAAAACATAATGAAAGGATGGAAGAATGCAATCTTGGTCTTGTCTTGCATGTGGCAATATATCCACACACAACAGCCAATAAATCAAACTGCAGACTTTTGATGGTGAATTTGAGAAGGCAAAATCTAATCAGCACTTACCTGGTGGTCAATCTGCAATTTCCAAACTGCACTAAAACTACATTGTACAAGAAAACTCTATGCTATTGCACTTACCTCTAATTCATTTAGGCGTTGTACTCTGGGTGTGAAGACAAACTTATCTACATCAACGGCAAATGGAGGTTGCCAATGCTAAAAAGTGAAGAAAGTCGAAAATGGATGTTAAAAAGAGAGCTGTGCATGCCAGTTGTCATGTAAGCCTTGGGTAGTAGACCCAGGCCTCAAGCCAAGGTAATGAAATGTTTGGAAATGAAAACATCCAAATGCCAAACTAAACATTATGATTGATGGACTAAATGTGGAGTTTTAATACAGGTGTAGCCCCCTCATTTACTCACAGTCACAGAACATGAAGTTCTCCAACAAAATAGTCAGCAATGGCATGGGTTAACAACCACCACTACCAGTAAACTATGCCAATAAATTGATGGAAAATCCCCAAATATCAACATTGTTTTCTTGAATTTGAATTTAAAGCCCCCAAGTCAGTGCAGAGGGATGGGATTGAGAGAGACAGAAGGCATTTAAAAGCAAATGAACTTCTTCAACATTCATTAGGTATTTCATGGAGGAAGTATTACACATTTACATTTCATGGGTCACTGACTGACATGACTGTGCAGAAGGGAAGCAACAAGGACAGGGGGACATGAATCAGGACAGGTACCGGTACACGGGTGGGGAAGTTAACCACTTATTTCTGAGGTATTACAGGTACAATCAAATAAGAAAAGCCTATAAGTTCAAGGACGGTATTTGGGAATGCCCATTGCATCATGGTTATTGCCTAGTCCAAAAACAACCAGGCCCAGGTAAAACTATGTCAAGATAGGAATGGGACAAGGAGCCTGAGAGGTGAGGCAGTCATGCTGTGCAGAAAGGGCTTCAGGGTGATGAGGGACAAATAAATTTGGAGAAGAGAAAAATCAGGACAGAAGCCATAATCATCATAATGGTCACATGACCTCCTAAACCCTGTTGCACAAGCTGAAAGACTTTTCTTTCCACTTTAATTTCAAAATTGCCACAACTATCTTTTTTGTGAGAAGACATCTGGTTAAAATCCGACAAACAAATATGTAAATTACAAAATGGAGACAGAAATTATGTCTTAGAATGTCTTCAGAATGATATTTTTAGGATAAAGTGATGACTCTTTGTTGGCAAATGGCTAGTTTCCAGAGGAAAATTCAACATTAGGCCAGGGGCTGAGCAGAAACTTATTTTATTATTCACCAGAAAAGCCACTGATATTATCTATAATGACAAAATCAAGTCTCCAATGCAAAATTTAACATCTCTTTTATTGACTGGAGCAATGAATTATCAAAATCTGTCGTTCAATTTTGAAATTTATGAATTAGAAAATTAGGGGATGAGTTCAAATCCTCTCCAAATCTAAACAAAAGCGTCGCCATGTTGGAGCGTGTGCTATGCACGTAGCCAATTCTGACATATCGTGGCAATGTTTTTCGTCTTGTAAAATATTTTCAGGTTATCGAAGCAAAGCAATGATGGTAAAAAATGAAAAATGATGGTCCCAACTTCCATGCAGAATAGTTAAAGATGACACCGATACAGAAATTATTTACTGACCGCTGGTGGTTTTATTTTGCAAATCCCAGCTTTTTCGGCTACAGGCCGTATCTTTGCAATGTACGCCAACGGATCCGTAAACTCCTCATCTGTCGGCTCAAAAATAGGTGCCTCCGGAGGTGGTATGAACTCCTCTTGCTCCATATCCATCATGAACTAAAAACACAGTTATTCTCCATTCAGTTATCCCTAAGTTTTGCACAAAATCACAGGTTTTTGATGACTTTTTGGAGCAAATTTCACCTCATTTTTACCAGAATTCTAGCGGACAGTTCACGCTGTAAGTGGCTTCTGACACCTGAGAATATAGTTCCGTCTCAGGGCGTAGTTTCCATTTTCACTCCATTTTCTGACATAAAACACACAGAAATCCTAACAGGTTAATTGTATCCAAGTTTTAGGGTACTTTAATATTAGTATATATTGGTTCTAAATTGTTTTGCAGTAAAAAATGTGAAAACAGCGGATGGATCTGAAAAAGCAAGGTCAAGTATCATTCCTCGGGCAAATCGCAAAAGACGATAGTAAATGGCTAATTTGTTCTTATCTATTTACTGATAATTTTTATACAATAATTTTTCTTGTACGTACAATATAAAATAATTTTGGTACTTATAGGGTGGAAATATTTTGTATCCAATGTATTTGGTAGATTAACTATTATTGTCATACAACAGAAGTTTATTTATTCAAGCCCGTAATTGCGGGATTTTCAAAATGCCGACTCCGAAGAGGTAGATATTTGGGTCATATTTCTCGAATTCTATCGCTGTTATTCCTGTGTATAACTTACTGATCTTGATATATTTGTTGTTAATTGGTGTCTCATACGATGTATTTTACTTGACATTCATTGATTGTGTACTTTAACGTGGGGAATAGACGGAAATCAAGTGTTACAAAGTGGTTGTAAAAAGTAGGTCAGGACTTCCTTCTACATGTTCCGACGTAGGCCTAATGTATGTATTGTTGTGTACATTTGTAATGTACATTTTCACCATTGCATGTACATTTGTACATGCAAGTGTGTGTATCATGTGTATAGAGTACTTGCTATACTTTGTATACATATGCTGTGTGTGTGTTTGCCATAGGCCTCTGTGTGTACAGTTATTATTGTCACCAGTGGAAAAAAAATGTACCGTAGGCCTACATATTTTATTCGATGATGATGAACAAAATTCAAATTCAAATTCAAATAGTTTTATTGCTCCGTATAAAAAGAACATTTATATTGGAGGAGAATACAATAAAACTGTGTTGTGCAAATAGAAATAAAAGTAAGAGGAAGACACTATAGGAAGGGATCTGTCTCTGGGAAATGAACAACATGAATGATGAATAGACCACTTGCGCAAGTCGGCCATTACAGCCAGAAGGTGTAAACAAACCTTGGGCCTAGTGCACCCATTGTGCCGACGGTAAGCACAGGAGCCAACTGTACAAATGCATTAGGCCCCCTAGGGCGAGGCTAATGTTGACACCCTGGGCTGATAAGCGCAAGGGGTCTATGTCATGATAGGGCGGAGGCCTGATAACAGTAGGCTTCCCTACGCCACGGCCTAGGCCTAGGCCTCTGCCTCTGCCCTTTGTAATGTTTTGAGGGAAGCACCTAGGCTACTAGGGCAGGGGGGTAGGCATGCTTAGGCCTAAACCTAGGGTAGGAACCGATCAGGAGACACAGACCAAAGGGTAAATTTGCCTTGGCCTATGCTAAAACATAGGCCTAGGCTACCACTTACCAGTATGGCACCTGGACCTGCTAGGCCTATAAAAAACAAATGTGCGATTAATAACTGCACAAATTAGTAGGCCTAATTCATGCACAATTCATAAAACTTTTTAGAACTGGTTTTATATTTGAATAACAATAATGAACAAGTGGCTTGGCATATATGAGTCTGGATAGGCCAGCCCTGATAATTATACATTTTTGTAGGCCTAGAGTCAGTTATGATAACTGATTGTAGGCCTACAAATATGTATAATTATATGATATAACTCAAATTCATATGTCATTGTCAAGGATGACACCATCATATTGATCATGATATATCCTGCAGTCTGTAGATTCAAATGAATAATCTAGCATGGCAATTTCTTCCAGGTCATTCAACCTTTGCTGCAAAGTTGCAGCGGCAATTGTAGGATCCTTCAAGATCAGCTGTTTAAAATACCCTACTCTTGCTTTCCTCTGTTCTGCTTGCATTCTGTTACTTTATTGACTCCTCAATCTATTCCTGTCAGGACTGCTTCCTCAAGTGGTATGGTTGCATCAGTGACCTCCGCCAACTTTAGCTGTCTCTAGTTATTTTTAGTCACCCTATTCATCTCTTCAATATTTGGTTTGAAAAGCTGACTTCCTTAGATGTAAATCTGGCTTAGAATTCAGCAGTTTATGTTGACAGAGTCTGTTCTTATCCTCCAATCTGTGCCAAATAAATGTTAGCGATGGCCCTGATCTCTTGGTTGGCTTTTGATTCAGTGATATTTGATATTCAGAGTTAGTTTTTTAAATAATTATTTTGGCCAGCATAACTATTCATTTCTTTTTTTGTGAACTGGAGGTCAAACTCATATTGACCTTCAGTTCACAAAAAATGAAATGAATAGTTACATGTATGCTGGCAAAATAAATCTTCCTCTTCATTACTAGAAGTCAGTGTTCTAGCCAGGCCAGTTTCACAGGGCGGTACCACCCTGTTCAAAAGTCGGAGGTCATTTTACCACCCTGTTCAAATTTTTACCACCCTGTTTAAAAATGTCACTTGCAATGCATTTTCTATTACACCACCCTGTTTGAATTTCACTCCCACCCTGTTTGAAAATCCAGGGCCTTAAAATCATACATGTAGGAAAATGCAGTCATCCCACCCTGTTTGGAAAAATTTGCGGGCTAGAACACTGGAATTGGTACATGTATTATGTTTGAAGCCAGAGCTCGGACCATGATGAAGAGTTGCTGGCTTTCTCCAACTGTGCCGATGTAATTTTAAGTATCAACCCATCCCATTTCATTTTACCTCAATTTGAGTTCAAAACTTTGCTGAACATGTCATGAAATAGAAGAAAAATAACCTATTGACCCTGTGACCAAGTTTACCTGTGCAATTGACACATGCACAATCAGGAAGCGACTAATGAATTTTTAAGATCACAGGTAAATGGGCCCACTTCATGCTACTGTGGCCACACTTAATTCCCCTGTCTCCAATTATGATACTTGTCAGCCAAATTTGTCAACATGGTTGTGAACATCTCAAGTTATTGTGGCTGGCTTCTTATAGAATCCCAAGCAGATGCTGAGGCCAGACAACTTTGTTTGGTTCTGAGCCCCAATTCCCTCTCAGCTTCACTTAGTCCTTCTTAATGGATCTAGATTGAATGTGAAGCAAACGATTTGGAACATGATGCCTAAAGTTGGCAGGGGTCAAATGTGCCAAGATTCCACCACATCAGATTTAGCAGAGGGTCGTTTGTAAGACTACCGGTTGCTTTGAATCAGCCAATGAGAGTGGCTGCTGATGCTGACACTTGAGTGGAGGAGGGCTGTTGAACGTCTAAGGACCATGTGTGTTCAATGGCATTAGACGACAGTGTGTTGGTTGTTTAGTTCTAGTGGTTCAGTTTGTAAAGAAAGTTCCGGTGTGCTGCATGTTCTTATCGGCTCCTACCAGCTCGAGGTAGTTCTGTGAATTTGGAGGGATACAAACTTTTGTAGGCATGAATTAGTTTCTTTTGGATTCCTTATTAATTTGGTGCTCCATTTTCTCTGCATCTGACTTTTACTTTTCTATTATTGGGAACTGGATAACCACGTGGTCAGGCTACCATATCAGAGAGGAAGTACTGATTGACTACTTCTTTAGGTAGGAACTGAGTGAAGTATTACCGGTAGCAAGGCTCGAAATAGAATTTTTCAGATGCAGGGTTTCTGCCAGAAATATTTTTGAGGGTATGCAGTTCTTCAATATCAGCAAAAAACCCCATGAAATTAAAGAAAATGGCCCTTTTCTGTTCCTTTGAGGGTAATCACAGCGTACCCTGCGTACCCTCTGGCGGAAACACTGAGATGAGGAGCGATTTTCATGCAGGTGCCTCAAATTTAGCGATTTCATTACTTTTGTGTATAAATTGTGCACCAAAAATGCTAATTATATGCAGGGCTCACATTTGGGGGCGACGTGGGGCGAAAATTTCGCCCAAAATCGCCCAAAATAATTCACAGGGAGACATAAAGTCGCCTAAAAAAAAAAAAAAAATTTTTTTTTTTTTTTTTTTT
>NMRB01004111.1:5994-22910 GCA_002633025.1 Notospermus geniculatus | reverse complement strand
TTTTCCACGATGTGCGCTGGCTGTGCCCCCTTTTCCCATGATTCTGGATCCGCCCCTGCGATCGATTCAATTCTTGACGACGATCCCTTTCCCGAAAGGATAGGGATCAGTTTGCGATCAGTTTCTGAGAGGAACTACATGTACGTAAAGGAGTTCCTCAAGGCTATTGTTCTCCTTGAGAACAATAGCCTTGAGGAACTCCTTTGCATTGAGGAGTATTCTAAAATACAAGTTGACACATTATTTCAGGTATTTTGGGGTGACCCACACGCTAGCGGTCTCTATTGGCCTTAGTGTGGGTCTCCTCGACCATTTGTTTTGTTACTTTGCACCTCTGGTTTATGTATTCTTCATTTTGGGCAAATAAATTAAATCAATCAATCAATATTTCAACGAAACGACTTGGCTATTCGTCAAATCATTAGCATTTCATTCTTCAATGATTGCCGCAAATATATTACCATTTTAGGAGTTCAAAGAGGACAATTTGCAGCTTTTGAGCCATAACTACCTTCGAAAAATATGACATTTTTTGTGTTTACATAATTTGATAATCTTCTGCATTCTTTTCAGCCCAAAAAGGGAAAGGGAAAGAAATCAGCCAAAAGTAAAAGTGCCAGAACGAGGGGTAAAAGTGGCAGCAAACGGGGAAAGAGCGGAAAAAGGAGCAAGTCAGCAAAATCTCTAGGATCGGCAAAAGCTATTAAACCACCGGTGGACATGATGAGCCAGCCTGCGATGGATAATCTGTACTACATAGCGCATGGTCCGGTGGATGCGCTGGAGATGAGGGGGTTTGGGTATTCAGGGGGTGGCGGCGGGAAGAAGAAGAAGGGAAAGAAGAGTGGGAAAAAGAAGAAGAAGAAGTGATGATGCGATTTATCTTAGGAATAGGAGTTCAGAATCAATAAAGACTCGATTTACCTCTGTATGGTAGACGGATGTTCTCTTGTGGGGCAGCCTTATTCTCAACAAGAGGTGGCAGGGAAAATCATATTTCGAAAATCTCAACATCTCAACATGTCAACATCTCAGCTCTCCAAATCGGACCCCTCTGAAACATGTTTCACAGGTGTCCACTGGGTCGGTGGAGCCTAAGGGATGTAAATGAATTGGCAGTTATAGGTATAAAAATCAGTACAAGGGTGTCCAATGGGAACTTTTTGCTGTAATTTAGCTTTTCTATTTATTAGAAAGGTGATAGAGACTTTATGGATCTGGATGTACTGCCTAATGATTTGTGTATGTAGCAATAACCATGATAACATTGTTTGTCGCTCAAGGTTGTAGAATCTAGAATGGCTAGAAATATTGTTCTATATTTTTCTTCGGGTCTTGAATTTTCTAGAATATTGAATTTAAGTACCACTTTGTGTATTTCTTCATTGCTGGTATTGGAGTTCTCAGATCAAGAGTTCAGCAGAAGAACATCTTTCTATACTTCTCATGAAAATAACTAGAAAGAAATCTACTGGTAGTTGTTTCCATAAAAGGAATTCTGTCCATGATATGGCCTGGTAAATAGCCTAAGGTTTTTCATACAATCATTCCAGACCATCTTTTGAAATCAAGTGAACTGGTCTGAGATAAAATTGCATTATTTTATATCGTAACATGACCACCACCCAGTGGCATTACTCAGTAATGCATGGAATCTTCAGTATGTTTACCCACGAACTGGAGAGTGTCGTATTCAAATTGATCAGCTGTGGGACAAATAAAACATTATTATATCCCTTACTTGGAGGGAATTCTTTCAAAGTTAAAAAAAACGTCATACATATGCAAAGTTGATGCATTCGCTAAAAGAACTGTGCACCTTCAGCACATGATTTTCAAAATTGACTTTCACCAAGTTTTTGGTGCAGTGTTAACAACCCGCGTTAACAATGTCCTTCCAAGAGTGCTGGCGATTGATGCCTAATACGAGGGTCCGAGGGTTGGATTCCGGTACGAAGCTGTGTCTTTCACCTTTAGAAACCCATTATTATCAGGGACGGATCCAGGATTTCGGGAAAGAGGGGGCGCACTGTGCTAGAAACATTGAAATCTGCAGTGAATTTCAATGATTTGCTCCAAATTTCAGAATTTCACGGTCGATTTTTAAAGATTTTTTGGCCAAAAGGGGGGGGGGCATGCGGCGGGTGCGCCCCCCATTGGATCCGCGCCTGATTATTTCATATACTGATCTCCTTTATATGTGACCCCTCACATAACATAAAACTGTTTGGGTTCGGAGATTGTTTGGACTACTCACAGGGTACTGATGGATGCCTCGTTTAACATGGGCCATTGAACCATCTTTTTTTGAAGATGGGGGATTTGGCCTAGTGGTAAAGGCGTGCTGCCTCTGAGTGTTGGCAATTGATGCCTAATGCGAGAGTCCGTGGGTTTGAGTCCGGTAAGGAAGCTATGTCTTTCACCTTTAGAAACCCCTTATTATTTCATGTTCCTTCCAAGAGTACAGTCTTATTGTCTTTCATTGCCAGAGCCTTTCACGTTTACTGAACCTCCAAAACTGGTGCATATTTGACAATCTATGGGCATATCAAGTAACGAACCAAGAATTATCTTGTTTTGGTTTTTCTCGGTGTGTTAATGCCGTTAGCAACCATCGTGATTCTCATTGGTGGACCAATCGGCTGGAAGACTAACTTGCTTTAATGGTGGGACCGTTTTCACAACACCTAGATATAGGGGCCTAGCACTTGCAAATCCATAATGAGAATGATGTGATTTGGACTATTTTTGAGCACTTTCAGCGTTGTTTTTCACCATAGCACTTAACTTTATAGGTCACATGTATTTTAGACACCAGGGGCCTGTTTCATAAAGTGACTTTAAGCTAATGGTACTATTAACTTCAATGCGTTTTCCATTTGGTTAAAGGCACCATTAGTTTAAGTCACTTTATGAAACAGGGCCCTGCACTGTGGAATTTATGTACCGGTACTAGCAGACTGAAATGAATAACATTTTAATGATTAATTCAGTTGATTAGCCTTTGGGCAGCTCCATCGCTATTTGCAAAGGTGATAATTTCAATGGGGCTATCCAGGGAAAACTACACCTCCAGGTGGCTCCACTGTACTATAAGTCCTAGTGTCACTGTTTGCAACATGGCAGAGCATGGAAAGTGGACTGTTCAGAAACTTAAAAATGAGTTATCAAACAGAGGAGTGTCACTTACAGGCAGAAAAAGTGATCTAATCATTTTCAACCTCAGAATCCTCCTCCATCATTGACTTAATCATCGTATCAGACTTGATATTTTGTCTACCATTCTTTTATCTAATTGCACAAATCGGCTCCTATAACCAGTTAACACCTACAGCAATAGAAGCAAGTTCTACCCTTAGGTTTTTACGCCTTAGAAATCAAATGAGCTGATTAATTTTGATCTGAGATGTTGGGATCATGGTGATATCGACGTTCGATATCACAAAATTTGATATTTTGAGATAACTTGCCACATTGTCAACTGATCAACATGAAACAAGTCTTAATTCATGCCTGCTTATCCAAGGAAAGGACTGTGTTAAAATTCTCAGCCGCATGTGTCCGGGTGATTGAGATATCATGAGATTTTGATATTTTAAAACTTGATAATTTGAAATATCTCTGCCCGTGGTTGAGGTAGAGACATGATATCACCCATACTTAGGTTATTGAGCATGCCCATTTCGATTATGCAATGACCGTGATGATCAGATCAAGGTCAGACTTGATAATTTGAAATGTCTCTGTCTGTGGTAGCAGTAGAGGTTTGATAACACCCATATTTAGGTTATTTAGGATGCCAATTTCGATTATGCAATTACCCTGATGACCATAGGTCAAGGTCAAGGTCAGAGGTCAAGGTGAAATTTCCCAAAGAACTGATAAACAACGAAACTCACTGAACAGAAAGTGGATAGTATAACCTATAGTACAGTAGAGACCCCTATTGTCAAGAGGTTGAAGTATATTCTGGATAGCCCCATTTGTTGGTGTTAGAGAATTCACAAGCTCTGTCCAAATCCAAGCTGTCCCAGGGCCTATTTGAATCTAGCAGCACTCTAGTTTAGATAGTATATTTTGTGCCATATACTTATAAGGGCCTATGAATTTTTTATTGTTGCTTATTATGTGAAGAGAGATACATTTTTGCTGGATTATGTTAAAAAGACGTGTTTTATTGGCTATACAAGTGTAAATAATTGTTTGGGCAGAGGCCCCCCAGAACAAATAGGGACAAAACAACTTTTTCCTCTAAAAGGTCATTTCCCCTCTTCAAGCCAAGTTTATTGTAGTGTCAGATGTAGGGAAAATGCATCTGAGATGACATAAATTTTCTATTTTTTTCCTCGGTGAGGGCCCCAGAACCCCCCTCTGGCTTCACCCTCCAGGCTCAATCAATTTTTGCCCCCAAGACAATAAAAGCTAGCTACGCCCCTGGCTTAATCATTATGCAAGTAAACCTTTATCCATGGCCAATTTTTTTGAAACCCTCCATATTCGTGTGCGATCCAAAATTATTGGTCTAGAAGAAGTAGAAGCTTTTTGAACTACTTTTTGTTGTCGGTATCTATTTTGTATAAATCTCGATGCTTCCGTCCTTAGAGGTGATGTTTTGTACGAACGTCTGTCAATTTCTGTGTATTTTTAGACATGCAGATTTACAAACTTGTAAATGTTTTAGTGTTCGATGGATAAAATAAAATATTATCAGAAGCCAATTGTGGTAGGTTCTTTTCTAAGCTTGATGGAGAACTAAATGATATTTTTTCAGAGGGCTAGAGGACAATTCGTCCCCGGACAGTTCGTCCCCAGGTAATTTGTCCCATAGGACATTTCGTCCCTGGACAATTCGTCCCCATTGACAATTTGTCCCCAGACAATTCGTTCCCAAGGACAATTCATCCCCAGACAATTCATCCCGGGACAGATGAATTGTCCAGGGACAAATTGTCTCGGGATGAATTGTCCATGGGGACGAATTGTCCATGAGGACGAATTGTCCTATGGGACGAGTTGTCCAGGGACGAATTGTCTGGGGACAAACTGTCCATAGTGATGAATTGTCTAGAGATGAATTGTCCGGGGACGAATTGTCCCAAGAGCCTTTTCAGAAATGCGATTACCCGGTATATAAGAAGGGACCCAACTGGTGATCAAATCAAGTCCCAGTTATTTAGGCTTCACTCCTCGGATTAGCTCTTCTGCATGTGAAACAAGGATCTGGTGTAGGCCTAATTGGAATTTTCTCAACCAGCTTCTTAGAATGATGACAACTAAACATTTTGAAAGCTTTTGGGGGCACATCTTAACCCCCTGTTCTCAACTGTGTCTAAAGAAATAATGCCAATGGCATTGTGCCTGCTTGGCTTGACAGCATGTTGTTGGAAATCAGCAGCAGCAATGTGTGATTTTGGTTTTGGCCCCCTTGTGGTAAAGTCAGCAATCACATTTTGCCAAAAATTTATCTGAGTTGCTGTCAAGCCAAGTGGTAGATAGTATGTGCAAAGTTTAAAAGCAATAGTTCAAACCAATACAAAATGTGTAAAGTTCGTAATTGCAGACGAACTTTGACCTCTGTGACCTTTAAAAGTAGGTCAAATCAATAACTCAAGTACATGTATTTTATCATGTATCCTCATTAGATAAACCCATGATAAAAATTTGACTAAGATCCGTCACTTAGTGAGGGTGATCACTTTGTATATACATGTACATGTAGTTTTTGCCCCCTAGTGACAAAGTCAGCAATCAGATTTGGGTGACATTTCATCTGTGAGTTGCTGTAGCCTGGAGGTAGACATGTGCAAAGTTTAAAAGCAATAGCTCATACCATTACAAAATGTGCCAACTTTGTGATTTCCAGAGGAACTTTGACCTCTGTGACCTTTAAAAGTAGGTCAAATTAAAAACTTGAGTAATATGTTATGTATCCTCATTAGATGTACCCATGAAAAATATTTTATGAAGATCAACCTCTTAGTTAGGGAGAAAGAGTAATTATGTGATTTTGGTTTTGGCCACCTAGTGGCAAAGTCGAGAATCATATTTCACAGAATTTTGTCCGTAACTTGCTATAACCTAGAGATACATAATAAAAAAAAATGTGCAAAGTTGCAACGCGATAGCTCAAACCATTATCAAAATGCTGCACGCTTTGGGCCTACTGCAGCACATCAGAAAGTTTTGAGATGACCCCCGCCCGCCACGCCCACCCGATTCGCGACCAGGAAGAAGCGTGCTGCATGCTGCTGGGATGATATGACCCAGCATACTGACTAAAATAGGACAGTATGGTGGCAGTACAGTTTCGTGTTCATTTTATTTGGACGCCAATTTTTATTTTCCCCGATGAAAACTGCGTCAAAACTGAAGACCAACTTTCACTTGCTAATTTTCTCCCGAAGTTTTTTAACAATAAAGCGGGGTTCATTGGCACACGGATTTTGTCCGATTCAGCAGGGGCCTGTTTCATAAAGTGACTTTAAGCTAATGGTACCTTTAACCAAATGGAAAAAAGTGCATTAAGTTAATGGAACCATTAGCTTAAAGTCACTTTATGAAACAGGCCCCTGGTCCGTGAAAAATCGAACAAATTGACTTTTGCGGTCCGGAAAACAAGGGGCGAACGGACGGAAAATGGACCGCATCCGTGCGCCAATGAATCACGCTTGATAACGACAGGCACAGTCCAGAGACAGGCGGGAGTCAGGCCATGGACAGACACTTTTCTACTTGCCCCCCCCCCTTTCGGCCAACAAATCTGTAAAATTGACCGTGAAATTCTGAAATTTGGAGCAAACCACAGAAATTCACCGCAGATTTCAATGTTTCTGCGTCCCCTCTTTTCCGAAATTTTGGATCCGCCCCTGCCTGGAGCAGTGGGGACCACAAGGGATTTCATTAAAAAAGCGCACATTATCGGGCGAGTTTCGCACTGGGGATTGTTGATGCGTTATATAATCGACCCCCCTCTCTGACCCACAATCATCGATTGAGGTCATGGTGAACGAGTTTTTGCAACATAACGTGGTATATCAGGAAGGTCAATTTATGCCATTGTATTCCATTCACTACGATATTATATGTATACTCGAAACCCGGACTCGAAATAATGGGCCTTTAGGTAGGCCTATTAATGATATAGTTAGTACTGTATCAACAAAGTATTGATCTTGTAGTTCGTCAGAAAAGGACCGGCACCTTGCTGGGGGAAGTTCAGGATTTCGCAAACCAGCCACTGTAAGTTATATTCGACGCTTAACGGCTTTTACCAAATTTTACGCACATCAGTCGGCCTACACTCTTAGCCAAAAAGGTTCTTTAGGGGTTCTTTGTGCCACACCAGAGGAACCCTAAGGTTCCATATAGAACCTTCTGTAAAGAACCCGAGAGGGTTCCATATATAGAACCTTTCTGTCGCCAAAGAACCCATAAAGGTTCCAGAACCTCTCAGGGTTCTTGACCAACCCGGGGACCAACCCGAGGGTTCTTAAATCAGAGGATTCTCCTGGTGCGGCAACCTTTTCGGCTAAGAGTGTACAAGCGGAGCTGGGGCCTGTTTCATAAAGTGACTTTAGGCTAATGGTACCATTAACTTCAGTGCATTTTCCATTTGGTTAGGCCTAAAGGCACCATTAGCTTAAAGTCACTTTATGAAACAGGCCCCAGGGTTGTAAACATTTAGCAGACGAAATGCCGGCGAAAGATCCAACCGTTGTCTACGTCATGAAGACAAGACCTGGAAATAAGGAAAGTACCGGTATGCTCCTGCAAAGTCTCTTAAAGGGGAATAAAACACTGCGGCTTGTGAGGGGTTCAAAGGGACTAAATGTTAAGGCTTCTTTGGCCGTGAAGACGCTGAGACTAGACGGAGCGGCAGACGGACAAGAAGACGTGAAATTTACGTCGGACGTTGGTGCGTCTGCGGACGGTGGCGCCACCGGTGAGAGGGATGCGGATGATGTTGGAGGGATGGTGCGTGAGGAGGCTGAAGACGTTTTAGCCGCTGCAGCACAGGAGGCAGAGCTCAGGTACATGGAGACGAGGACGACTGAGGAGGCGGAGGAGTCAGAGGAGATAAGGTGAGTGGTGCCCCCGAAACGCCGACGCGAACGTCTATCCTATTGTTCGCTGTTCTCTTCGTCGTATCGAACAATGGGATTGGCGTTCGCGTTGGCGTTTCGGGGGCTTTGCGAAAACTCCCTATTTTTTATTGCCTCCGGTCCGCCAAGGCCCCCCCCCCACACACACACACACAAAAGATCGTGACGGAATAAGCCGCGACGTGACAATGGGGAGGCACTGACCCACGTGTCCAGGGGCGTAGCTAGCGGGGGCGGCAGGGGGTAAATGCCCCCAGAGCAAAAAGGGTCAAAGCCAATTTTTCCTCTAAAAGTTCATTTTCCCTCTTGAAGCCAAGATATTTTGGTGTCAGGTGTGGGGAAAATGCATCTGAGAGGATGTAGATTTTCAATTTTTTCTGGGGGTCTCCGACTTCGCCCTCCAGATTCAATCAATTTTGCCCCCTCTCTACCTCGGTCATAAAAGCTAGCTACATGTACGCCCTTGTACTGGAGGCATTTTCATTCATTTCACGGGAATATGAGCATATAAAACATGCACCATGAATGCGACCGGTGTAACATCCGCCAATGTTTCTTGTGTCAGTGTTTCCCCTCACAGATCGACGCGTTTCTCTCTGTGTCACCTATTGTCAAGTCGCAGTTCCGTCAGACACGGGGAACACTCACAGATGGGGAACATTCACAAACGTCACACCGGGATTTGAATCCCCGTCAACATCGTAACTAGGCCTACAAGTGCATATTTTCATTGGTAATTCACGGATGGACTTATTCCCCAATATTTCCCCATGTTCAGTCCGGCTGGCAGTTATTAGGGAGGTTTAGAAATCAAACGATAAACGTAAACTTTACGACAACGTTATTTTTCATACTACACATTCACCAGATTTTATATTGCATTTTCGGTACAAAAATAACGTTTTCGTTAACGTTTACGTTTATCGTATGATTCCTAAACCTCCCTATTGAGCCCAGCCTCCCTCTCACTATCGTCTATTACGGGGAGTGAATATCGTTTTTCACAGACACCCGACACACATCAGCCAGCCTGCAATGCTTCTGCATTTCATTATGGTGTCCTGATTGCCAGGAACTGTTTGGTTGTGTAAGTTTTCAATTACCCCGCTATACACTATAGTCTAGACTTTTTAAAATACACGTGGCACGTAGCTAAATTTACATAATCATCAGTAAATTCATGCGCGTTACTTCATGACCCACCAATTTTACCGAGTTTTCGCAAAGCCCCCGAAACGCCGACGGGAACGTCTATCCTATTGTTTGCTGTTCTCTTCGTGTCATCGAACAATAGGATTGGCGTTCGCGTTGGCGTTTCGGGGGCTTTGCGAAAACTCACTAATTACCGAGTTTTCGCAAAGCCCCCGAAACGCCAACGCGAACGTCTATCCTTTTTTCGGTGCTTTTACACTAGTCCCCATAGGAGTTTGTATTGATGTATCCGGTCGTAGAATCATAACTCTGTTATGTTCGGAGACAGGAGTTTTCGGTCTACTCTATCCCAGGCCTTTCCGTTTGACGGGTGCGAAAAGGCACGTGCTTCGCAAACAATAGAATTTCTATTGTTTGCGAGGCACATGCATTTTCGCGCCCGTCAAACGGAAAGGCCTGATGTCCACTATCGTCAACAGGGGCGGATCCAGGATTCTGGTAAAGGGGGCACAGAGGAAGGCAACAGGCGGACTGATGAAGGCGAGCGCCTTGGCGCGAAGCCACGAGGAGGGGGGGATGATTTCCAAGCATCTGAGGGACAAATTACAAAAAGGCAGTTCTGTGGCACTTTGAAAAAGGGCACTGCAATTTTTCGAGCGTTTTCAAACATTTTCAAATCTAAAGACTGTTGGTGCGATTCCCCAGCATCTGAGGGTCAAATTACAAGGCAATTCTGTGGCACTTTGAAAAAGGGCAGTTTTTCTAACATTGGTCACAGAAAAATAGGGGGGAGGCATATATGGGCCGGATGTGCCCCCTGGATCCGCACGTGGTCAAGTTGCAGCTTTATACTGTCAGACAATTTTATATACTGTCAGACAATTTTAGGGGACACTCACAGATGGGAACATTCAAAGATATTACACCGGCCACACTCGAAGGGCCCAGCCAGGGTTTTGATGCAAAGAGGGTGGATAGAAGTGATAGGTCTACAAGATACCCCTCCCCTATACATGTAATACCCTCTGAATGATAAAATAGACCTACCAATGTCAAATGAATGCTGCCCTTCCTTAATAGATCAAAAGGGACCTAAATAGGGAGGGCTTCTGGGCCCTTTGGTCAGCAGGGTTGGGCCAAAATAGAGGGTTCATGTCCTTTTTGGAAGTGCTGCATCTGGCACTACCCTGCATCACTTCACACTCTTGTCTTTTGGGAAAATACGTTGACGTCTACTTCACAATGGGTAATATGGAAAAAAACATGAATATGCTTTTACTATCTCTGTACAAATCATGATAAACAGGAAATCAATTTCAAGAATCTTAGCAAATTTTCGACCCTAACCGGGGTCTTCTTCAGGCTGGCACTTTCAAGTCGAGCTACCAGAAGTGTACAAATCAAATGTATCTTGGGTCAAATGTATTTTGGGTCCTGCACAAAACTGAAGTCAATAGGCGCTGTCAGCCGCGCGTATTGCCAAAAGATGGCAGCAACGTTCTAGCGGACCAATACACAGGAAAACAAAAACCCACGTGATTAGTGCTCGATCAAGAATGAATGGGTCCGCTATATGCATTGAATTTGGCCGTAGTGACACCTATTGGTCAACTCACTGACAGCTCCTGATCTTCATTCATAGCACTCAATATCGTGACGACAACTGTCAAAATAATATCAAATAATATCAATATCTTTATCTTTAGAACGATATATTCGCTGATATAAGGGCAAGCGAAAAAATTTTTTAGTTTATCGTCCGAGTGGTTCTTGAAAATAGGCAAGGGGGGCACTTTTTATTTTTATTTTTTATTTTACTTTGGTACGAAGAAATTANACATAACTGAATGGTAAAACAAAGGACATTTGCAAAATGTCTGAAATGAAGCAGAAACACTCAAAATACTGATTAATGAATCTGGTACATATGTTAGCTCAGTGTGTATTTATCTTTTATTGCTGAAAACACCATTTTAAAACATCGCTTTAAGAGATATTTGCATTTAAAGCTAAAATAAGTCAGCAGTTTGCCTGATTCTACAGTTGTGTTTGTGAGGACCTCATAGAGGGGGAAAAAGGAAAACTGACATGACCAAACGGTTGGCTGAATTGCCACAATCAGAATAATATTTAGGCAATTCGATGTAACCAATGTGACCAATGACCACCACTGATGTTTGTGTTATTTGTAAGATCAGTAAGGCCTTATTACAGCACACTCATGGTCATCCAGTCGTGGCCCACTCGATCACCTCCTGAATGGACGGTTTCATATTCACGTCATTCACTCTTTGCTTTTAAGGGGTTAATTCAGTTCAGCCTGAGTACTGAACTTGGTTTGTGTGTGACACTACTGATCACTGGTCACATTGGTTACACATTGAACTGCCTGGATATTATTCTGATTGTGGCAATTCAGCCAACCATGTAGTCATGTTGGTTTTCCTTTTTCCCCCTCTATGAAGTCCTCACAAACACAACTGTAGAATCAGGCAAATTGCGGACTTATTTTAGATTTAAATGCAAATATCTCTATAAGTGATGTTTGAAAACGGTGTTTTCAGCAACAAAAGACAAATACACACTGAGCTAACATATGTACCAGATTCATTATTCAGTATTTTGAGTGTTTCTGCTTCATTTCAGACATTTTGCAAATGTCCTTTGTTTTACCATTCAGTTATGTAATGGTCACATTTTTCCTCTTTCACAATTTAGAGTGATGTATAAACTACATATTCCATCCATTTTTAATACAACTGCCCAACAATTAATACCTAAAAAATGACTTGGTACAATCGTTCCTTAAGGAAACAGCTCATTAATCTAATCAAATGTTTTAAACAGGAAGTAGGCCTACTGGAGTGTTCGGTCGATTTATGGGATATATATTCGGATTTCATGACGTCTGATCAACGGCTTGACATTTCGTTGCACCAACTGGTGTTGACATGGACTGCTGGTGACATTTTGTAACCCAGTCCCAGCATTTTGGCATTCATGATCCGCGGTAGGATCATGAATGGACTGGGTGGAATGCATTACCAGCTTTCGACAGAATATCAACGCCGCTACATGACGCTATTCTCAGTGATCACGTGCGTCATTTTGATCAATGAGAGAGCCGCGTCATGGTTGCCAACGACGCTGCGTCATTGACAACGTTGGACGCGCCCCCGAGAAGGACGACGTCGCGAGGCTTGAAAATCGACTTCCAGCTTGAAGCAGCCCAAATACATCTGGTTCAGGGCCCCTGGTGACAAGGGCCAAAATCTTCAAAACCCGATGAAAATTCATACATACACAGCCAATGCTATAACCGTCCATCGGAGCTATAGGCAAATATGCCATCTAGCATGATTTTCTTCGCCCGCACATCCGAAGTTGACGAAAACGTGAAATTTCAGCTCAGTGCCTCTTCGGACAGCGTCAAAGGTGTCAAATTTAGAGCCTCATAGGTGACACTAGAAAATTTTCTTGAAATCCCCCCAAACTAAGCCAGGATATTCGTTTTCAATAAAGGAATCGCATGTGCTATAGGCAAAGTTGCTGCAGAAAACCTATCGGGCGCCACAACTGTTCAAAGTATGACTGCTGTACATTTTGCGTGTTGATCGGGAGCGCGTCATTTCGGGGCTATTGCGCGTGCGTGCCAAAGTGTCCTGCCAAAGCTGGTAATGGATAGAGGTCACGAAAACTTGTTCGGCAGTCTGATCATTACGCCATGGAAAGACTCTGATTCGTGTCAGAATTATCCATTTACATGTAAAAAAAATTACCAAGAATTACCGACTGCAAAACGTTCAAGAACTAGAAAACCTTAAAATATGTAGGTGGAAAACTTTACAAGAGCATGGTATTGGATCTCTAATGGCTAATAATTTGACTGCTGACATAGAGGGAGCCACCTAGTGGCAGCCAAACTAACTTCAAAAATGCATTACAAAATGTACTCAGTAAATTGGGTCAATTCTTCGCCCCCCTCGCTATTACGAACCCTTCGGGGTCCAAGGGTTAGTCCCTGGGTTGGAGAGTGGCGCCGGCTGTCGAGAAAAAGTGGCAATATCGTGGTCCTAAGTGAAGTCGGCTGAAAACAGTGAAATTACATATGCACATGTATCAATGGCATGACTGCAGATGGCGCAGCAAGTATAAGACCCAAATGACGTACTGACGTCACTTTTCTCGCTATTGACGTCATGCCATCAAAGCATGTGTACATTTTTCTACACAATTTTCCGTGCAAATTTTCCCCAAAGACGTTGTCAATATTGGCATCCTGTGGCATTTCTGACGAAACAGAGCAGTGATATGTGGACAACTTTGAACATGAAATAGGGCAGTGTAATTTAACCAAAATTGAACCAAACAGAGTGGTTTATTTTGGGGCAAGAAGTAAATGGAAATACATGTACTGTTAGAAAATAGGACTTCCGGGTCTTACAGTGACAGCGCCACGTCGTGGCGTAGTTCGGCGGGTTTCTCATTACAATGTACATGTACATGTACTGGTGTTTTAAAAATTCACGATTGCACCAGTTTAACTGTCTGCTTTCATTGTTTTTCATGTTTCATATCTGTGCTACCGAATTTTAAAAAAGTATGTGTAATCAATTGGCATAAATACACTGGACTAAAAATATGCCAAAGTTTGAACAATACATATTTGGTCATTTCAATCATTTTTGACCCGTATTAATCAGATAATTTCTCATTATAGCATCTGACATTCCCGAAGATGTCCCATATAATAGAGAAATTCCTTTGTACTTTATTGACTATAAAATCTCCATTAGGCCAAAAAAATAAATGTTCTGTTTCTGGTTACCGTGCGTGTCAGCTCTAACCCCTGCACGTCAAGACATTTTTATTCTTCAGTTTGAAGAAAATTTGCGATTTCTAAGATCCCTACGCCGTCTGGTGTGAACAAAATAAGTTACAACAAGCGAGTCACTGAAAATCACAGTGGTGACCGTTTAGCAGTGTCAACGTCAAGCGTTTAAGGCCGCCAACAGAAAATTACAAAACAGTTTATGAAATAAAAAACTTATGTAAAAAATAAAAAAACGCATCACCGCATCAATTTTTATTTGATCATGAAATCAGAAACAGAACATTTATTTTTTTGGGCCTTACTCACAATCATGACAATAACGCCACACTACATGGTGTAATTTCGTCTCTCATTTACATACAATACATATCGATTGTTATGTCGCCTTTGGCCATTGTGTAAAAAGCTGAAAATATGGTTTGATTTGATGCCGGAAGGCAATCATCCTCCCATAGCAGGGCTTTGGTCTCGCTCCTCTTCATACACTCTCCGTGAGTGGATGAAGAGGAGCGAGGTAAAAACCCCTGCTGTGGGAGGATAAAAGGCGATTGTCACACATTGACTGGTGTTGGTGTCACATTATACAGTGGGATGCGAGGCAGTCTAGGAAAACCCGTTGGATGTTGCATCTGAGGAAAGTGTTAATGGCCTTGGTGAACCCACACATTTTAATAGCTGAAATGTACTTTGTAACGGGTAAAAACAGTCACAGATCAATACACATTCTGACAGCCCTTATTGATCATTCAGCGACATCCGATGGATGTTCCTAAATCCTAGTTCATACTTCGACGCAAGACCAAGACCATCGGCGTCCGACGCGCAATCAAATCAGGACGCTGACTTCGCGGAATTGATTCATAGTCCAGTGTACTTTAGCGACGGTGACCCGTTATGAAATGACTGAAGTAATTACAGCCTCGCGATCGGACGCCGACCAAATCGCACGACTGGGTCGGCATCAAACGCAAGATTGCGCGTCGGTCGCATGCGATGGTCGTGCGTCGAAGTATGAATTAGGCTTTATACAGACAGATAGTGCCTGAGCAATTCTGCACTCCGATTGGTCCTTGCAGTGGGGAATCCCTTGTTTGTTTACAGTGCGAGTTTTACACTGCATCTGCTGCACACACAGAGGATGTGCTGCAGAAATCTGTACCCAATTTCCATCCTTCACATTGGCAATGCCTGCAGCGCTCCTAGTGGAGAATCGGAAACCGAACTTTGTCTCGCATGCACCCAATCTTAGATTGGTTGCATAAATCTGTGTTTGTCATGTTTGTTGGACTTGCTTCAGTCACAAACAAACTTGCGTTATTTTGTCTCTTAACACATCATTGACTGCCAGCCACGAGCATACTCGTAGTCACAGATGTCCTCCCCATTGCCAGCTACGAGTATACTCATAGTAGGGCTAATGCATTTTCTATTAATGTTGATAAGCTTGGCAATGACAAAGAGCCTTCCAATGATCACACCGGCAGTGGGGATTCACCAGATGTATGGGAACACGCTAGAGGGCGTACAGCTACGACTCGTAGTTGGCAATATGAAATAACTTGAAATAGGCCCGGTAGTCATGGCAATGGTGGATAAAATGATATTTTAACCATGGCAGTCAACGTGTTAACTCTTATTGCCAGAGGTGACTTATATCATTGATGAGATTCTAAAACTTCAGTTCTACTGCCACTTCTAAGATGGCGCAGCGATCACTCTTCAAGTTTTAAGCATTTTAACTTGATGGAAATGACACATGTACCGGTAGTCCACTACAGGACGAAAACAGTATGTAGTCCGGCGCAGCCTTCGCGCGAACCAAAGGAATGTGGAAATATGAAATTTGACAACAGCTTGCGGCTACCTAATTATGCCATCTACCCCGGCGTTACCAACGACGATCGCCTGCACATGACTGGGCACTATTACTGTCTGTTCGCAATGCATACATTCTACGGCCATTCTACAGCGTTTACACACTAGTAAAGAACTCTTCAGAGATATGCTGCCTGTAATTTTCGTTTTTGCGTGTAAAAGTGGAGCAGAGTATAATTTGATCACGCTGTCCAATCGGTTATTCAAGAGTCGTGTGTTGAATAAGATTTGTGGTCAGCCTGTGGTTTGTGCTAAGCCTACTTCTGCATTCCTTTGGGTCGTGCGAAGGCTGCACCTGACTTTATCAGTGTACCGGTAGGTTTTCATGCTGGTGCTATTGACAAAAAATATTAAGTTACGGAAACTGCTCCAATAATTTGCTGATCTAAGGGTTAAATTACAAGATGTGCACGGACATGCCACTTTCAGGTCATGTCACATCTTTCATGTACTTGTAAGTAATTTCCTGAATGGAATGTACAAAACATGACTGGCAAGTTGATTTGGAAGCGTTGGCGGGGTGGGTGTTGTCCTCCGTATCTTGCCAGAGGGCGATTTGTGAATGAGAAATCAATATTTGCTGATCATATCTGAGTATGGCACGTGTCCATATCTCCATTCTGCTATCCTCACCTATAGACACCAATACTAAAGCCAAGCGTACATCACACTTGCGACTGGAGACAACTAGTCGTCACTGAGCTACTGGCAACTGGGAGGATCTAGCTGGAACTCAGGCGACTGATCAGTCGCCAGAAACGGTCGATGTACGCACCCTTGCGACTCGCTGGAACTGAGATTTTGCCAGTTGCCGGCAGTTGCACATGTTCAACTTTCTAGCAACTAGTTGTACCCAGTTTCATTCAGGGGCTGGGATGTACGTGGGCTTGCGACTGATCAGTGCCAGTTTTCTCAATGAAACCTAGTCTCGTCGAGGTATCAGGACAATCCCC